>PVIW01003453.1:0-167227 GCA_004026585.1 Noctilio leporinus | reverse complement strand
ATTGATTTTAGAGAGAGAAAGGGAGAGAGAAAGAGAGAGAGAAAGATTGTTCAGGTTGCCTTCCATATGTGCCTTAACTGGGCCTTAACTGGAGATCGAGTGCGTAACCTAGGGTGCGCTCTGACTGAGAATTGAACTGGCAGCTTTCGCTGTATGGGACAATGTTCCAACAAACTGAGCCACCTGGCCAGAGCCAGTATTTATTAATTTTTTTACAGATTTTATTTATTATTTTTGGAGAAAGGGGAAGGGAGAGAGTCAGAGAGGGAAAGAAACATCAACGTGTGGTTCCCCTTCACCTGCCTCCAGCTATCAGACCTGGCTGGAGACCTGGCTTGCAAGCTGGTTTTGTGCTTTGGCTGGGAATCGAACCAGTGACCTTTGTGTTTGCAGGCCGGCGCCTTATCCACTGAGCCACCAGCCAGGGCTCCAGAGCCAGTACTTCTTGTTCTCCAGGTTCTATTCATATAATGTCATCAGTACACTGGATCAGCATGATGGTCTATGAAATGATGAGACAAGGAAAATCCCTGTGGGCAAAATTACGGCAAAAGTTTGAATAGCTGATGTGGTCTTGAAGCAAGAGAGTGAAATTATAAAATTATACTCCTGGCCCAAAAGTGAAAGTAAACTACTTTTAGTGGTTTTTGCTTCATGCTTTAGAAAATAAGCCTTTTCCAGATCCTGTTGCATGCCAGGTGCTTCAGTCTATGTTAATTTGTTCCAGTAAAGAGATCACATCTGGAACAGCAGATTAATTTTATAATTAAGTTTATGATAATTCACTGTCCCTCTTCAAGTTCCATCTGTCTTTTGCAAAAGTCAAACAGAGAGTTAAATGGGGATGCTAAGAATCATCACCCCTGAAGTGTTTAGGTTTCTAATAGTGGCACTAATATCTGAAGCGTCCCAGGGATATCATATTGGTTTTGGTTTGCTATTGTGGAAGGGAGATGGAGCTCTACCAGCTGCCTTTAAGTGCTTCCTACACATGAACTAGTCTTCACACCATAGGCCAGGGAACTAATGTGCTTTGCCAGTTGCTGAGTATACCTATTCCAACTATGTATTTAACTATCCTGGGGGAAATAATCATAGGAGGGTTATCAGATAAACTGAACTTACTATGAAATACACTGAATTTACTCTGAAAATTTATTATCAAACCCATATAAGCTCTGGTAAATCTCAGGATAGGTTTAGATGATTGTAATGAGCTCAGAGCAGTGTTCAATAATTCCTGAAAAGTCAGATTATTCCCTTTATTCTTGGGTATAGTCATTCTAGAAAGTGATGTCAGGTCTCTTTGAGGAAGACCAGGCAGATTATTTATAAAACATAAATGTCACAATATTGAATGAGCCTTCCTTAACGGTACAGAGTCCTTTCTTCATTCATGGCCCTCTGTGAAATGATCAGCTCTGGAATTAAATGAGGCCCCACATCAGGCCTCTGTTTACCTACACTAGAGATTTTCTTCAGTTACAGAAATCAATTAGAGCCTAAGAGGATAGGCTATTAATTTAGTCTCTAGAGACCTCATTAACAATTATCTACTGTCAAAAATACCTTATGTCAAACCATTCTGATTATCCCCAAAGCTAGCTCCATATATATAAGAGAAGAATTATTATGAGAAATTGGCTCATATGATTATGAAGGCCAGAAAGTCCCACGATCTGCTATCTATAAGCTAGAGATCCAGGAAAAAGGGTGGGATAATTTTAGTCCCAGTTCAAAGACCTGAGAACCAAGGGAGCTGATGGCATAAATCCCAGCTCAAAGGCAGGAAAAAGACATGTCCTAGCTCTAACAGGCAGGAACAAATACTCATTTCCACTGCTTATCATTCTATTTAGACCCTCAATGGATTGGATAGTGGAGAACCACATTGGGGAAGGCAGTCCATTGATTCAAATGGTAATTTCATCTAAAACACCCTCACAAGACACACTCAGAAATAATGCTTATGGTGGGACCACGAGGCCAGTTAAATTGACACATAAAATTAACCATCACATCACCTGTGATAGTCATTCTTATAAGTCTCTCTCTGTACTCTCTATGGTATCCAGAAATTTTAGCATCTCAGTGTTACTTCATGTATTCCACACTGAATCTATATTTCAATCAACTAAAACATATTTGTGATAGGAGTAGAGAATAAGGAAGATTGCCACCCATTTTTTAGGTAAGTTGCATAGGTGATGCTGGCAAGGCATAGGTGATGTATTTGAGCAAGGCATGAACAATCTCATCTGAGAGTAAGTGATCACTGCTTCTGCTGGGAACAGAGCTCATCAACCTTTGCAATTTAGGGAAAATAAAGCCATTAAATCCTGCCAAACACCTTTATTAAAATTCTCAGTGTTCTAGTCTTCCAGGTCTTCACCTGGAAGATCTTAAAAAGATGTGTTCATACTGGGGTTTAATCCATGAGATATCTGGCATATCCATGTGGAATCAGAATGTGATTTTGATTTTAGCTGATGATAGGAGACATGATACACATTTAGGTGAGGTTTTAAAAATAACTATATTTCTTGTCCCTGGCTGGTGGCACAGTGGATAAGGCATCAGCCTGTGAACCCAAAGGTCGCTGGTTTGATTCTCAGCCAGGGCACATAACCAGGTTGCAAACCAGGTCTCCAGCCAGGTCCGTAGGCAGAGGCAGGTGAAAGGCAACCATACACTGATGTCTCTTTCCCTCTCTGCCTCTCTCCCTTCCCCTCTCTATCAAAATAATAAATGAAATCTTTAAAAAAATAAAATAACTATACTTCCATTGAGAATTAAATATTTGTATTCTATCATTTTTTTCTTCCCTTCCTTGCTTCCTCTCCTACTTCCCTCCTCCTTCCTTTCTCCTGCTCAGTTCATGTACTTTCTAGGCTCTTCATGAAGAGATTATTGGAGCTACTCGTCAGTCCTATCAAGGCTTGACTTCACTAGGCCTTGATTCAGGTGAACGCAGGTAATAATTTAAGTAACTGTTTTTGTCATTGTGCCATAGAATGCCAATAGCTCAACCTCTTGAGACCAAACAGTTATTTACTAGCTTCAGAACCCTACCAGTTTAGGTAACAGATTCCAGATTTTCATTCCTTAAGGCCTTGTTGCCTGCAACCTTTTCTGTTATAAATCACTTTATAAATCAGGCTCCTTAGTGTAGAAAACAGAATCCATCCCAGCCAGTTTAAGCACAAAGTGATTTAATCAGTACATTAGTTTGCAGAATTTCCTGGATTGGCAGAAAACAAGGCTTAAATATTGTATAATTAGGAGATATTTAGGGTAATGGAATGAGTCTGGGTGGCATAACTTCAACTTTTACATCGGTATTCCCTATTCTTGAGTTCTACTTTTTTTGTACTTCTTGTTCTTGATCACATTAAAAATATTACATACGTATATATGATATACATATTACATCTTTTTTGTTTGTTTGTTTGTTTATTGCCCAATTCCATCTACTAAAGTGAGAGTAGAAAATTTTGTATTTCTTCATCGCTGTGTACTAGAAAAGTGCTGGGCTCGTGGCAGGTACTCAATAAATATTTGTTGAAATAATGAGCAAATAATCCCAACCTATTTACCAAGTGGGAAAAAATGTTAAACATATACAATCTTCCAATTAAAGTGAGATTTCAATCTGTTGTAAATTGTGCTGAATTGCTCTATTATCAGCTTGGTTAAGCTGGAAATGACTTTGTCTAGAATCCCTTTCTCTCTGGGTTGTGAGCCCATGGAGGTAGAGGCTACAGAGAAGCAACAGCCACAGACAATCCCACAAGCTCCCCTTTTAGTCTCACTCTGGCAGGTTAACAAACTCAATTTCTTAGATTATCTGGGAAGTTCTTATTTTCTCATTATGCTTGTGCCTTAGAAGCACTTGTTTATGATTTTATTCTGATTCTCCAGTTCCTCACTTCCAGGTCTTCACTTCTGGGTCTTCACTACAATTTTTGTCAAGTTTAAATCTTATTCTAAATGCCATTATCCAATAGCATTCAGAGTGACTCTGTTTCTATGAGGAAATTCTGACTAACACTTAAATATATAAAAGTATTGTGTGGGAATCATTAGGAAGAAATATGTCCAAGTTAGGGACATGGAAGGAATGATGGTAGGGCTGAGAACTGAAGAAAAAATAGAGTGGTAAATAAGCAAGGAGGAAATAGAAGTATCCAAGGCAGAGAAAACAGGAAATCAATAGTGGGTGGGAAAAGTGGTCAGTGAGAGGGACTTAAGAGATGCTTAGTGGATCAGAGATGGAGTGGGTCTAGAACACAGCCCTCAGTTCTCAGCTAAAGATATAACTTTAGGAGACATTTGCATATGTGTAGTCCATTGGAAAGGATCACACTTTGCTTGTGGAAATTCCAATATAGTCATTAAGTCAGAAGACAAAAAGCAAAAATAAAAGAAAAAGAATGCAGTGGTTCCAATAGTGTGGAGTTTTCTTGTTGCCATTCCTCTGCATGAGTATATGTCACATATTGAGTGAGATTTGGGAGATATGAATCAGTTCAAGTCCAATATGAGTATTTCACTGAGTTGAATGTGATTCTAATATTTAAAAATAAAAATATTACACATAATTTTTATACAATATAACACCTAAGTACAAGGCAACTTCTAGAGATCAACCAAAGAATTGGCAACCTTTCACATCCTAGATAAAAAGAAATCTGTTGAATTTATTAAGAAATGGCATGTCAGTCTCAAATATGGAATTCTGAGGAATTTTCTTGGGTAATTTTGACTGTTTGCCTTTTTTTTTTTTTTTTTTGGCCTGACAGGCTGATATTAAGTACTAATCTTCATGTAAGGGGGAAATTCCACTGTAGCTGAGTGGATGAAATCATTTAGGGAAAGAGAATATAAGGAGGGGAGAAAAAGAGGCTCTATGACAAATCCTAGAGAAACTCCAAAAGATCTTGGCCAGAGAGAGGAGAATAAATCTAAAAAGTAGTCAGAGTAAAAATGGCCAGAGGAGCAGAAGAAGTAAAGTGTTGTGCCTAGGAAGTAAAAGAAAAAGAAAAAGGACTCACAAGGAAAGGGTGCATTATTCTGTCTATCAAACTATGCATAAAAGTTTAAATAATTTCTAAAGTACTAAGTCATGAAAATGACAAGCAACATGGCAATATCTGAGAGTAACTGTGTAGATGCAAAAAGAAAAATGAAAAGAAAAACAAAATATTATAAAACTAAATTAAAAAATAGAAAGATATAATGGTCAACAGAGAAGTCAAACAGGATGAAGACCGAATATAATCTGTGAATTTTGTAATGCAGTCACTGTTACATTAAGAGAGAACTGCTGAAGGGAAATGATAGGGATGGATTTATAAGGCAGTGGAAAGTAAGAATGGAGATCTATGGCATGGGCTAGCGCCCACTGTTTCTCTCAGTCCAGATGGTACTGCAACAATACATTTCACATCTTTTTGCAGCTGTATTTCAGCATGGTTGGTCCAGAACTGACAGCATGGACCCTGACATCTAAATATCATGAGGCTTATGTGTAGATTAGATTTTAATTCAGGGCTTTATCTAGAGTTGGCTCCATAAACCCAACATCAGTTTTGCAGAGCTAAAATATTTGGCTTGATTGATTCATCGTAGCTTCTTGAATGTCAAACCTCATAGTCCAAAAAAATTATCCTTAGTGATCCTGACTACCTGAATATTTTTCATTCAGTTTTGGTTTTCTATTAGCACAGAGATTTAGGCTTATACCACAGCTGATGCTTGTGATTATAAGGGGGTCTGATTTTATTTAATAATTAATTAGTAATGGATAGTATCTGGTTATAGGATTAGGTGGCTCAACTCAAATAGGATTTGAGCCCAAGTTCAGGGCTCTTGCTGCTTGTGTGTGGGATTTGACATTTGTTAGAAAGGAAAATTTCACTTCTGCAGGATGTTCCCAGGAAGTGACTTTCATTTGAAATACATTCCTGACAGTTCTTGGTGTCCCATCTTGTGTTGTGTTGAAAGATCTTGGTTTTACAGACCAGCTACAGACCTACAACCTTGTTTCTAAGGAGATTGCAAAGAAGGTCATAGCAGGGAGTCTGTTAATGAGGTAACCTCAACAATTCAGCGGAGGGAAGGCTGTCCTCCTGGGGTTGTTTCTAAACTTTTTATCAATAATATATACATATGCCTCAAAATAAGGTGTTTGGCTCAGTTTATGAAGTTTAATCCTTTGGATGAAATTCAAGCAACTTATGAGACAATGAAGCTTCTCTTGCTCCTTAGGGAGCAACCAAGAAGGGAGAAAGGCACAAAACAATTCATGTGCATCTCTTGAGGAATAATTTAGGCAGAGAGTCATCCAGTAGAAGACCACCTACTTCTCCGTGAGCTCCCTCCGGACTGATAGCTTGATTCTCTCAGGCTTTCTTAGTTTCCTCTTCCTGGAAAGTTGGAACCTCATTAGCTTATTTTCCTTATCCTCAGGGGTTCTTTTTCTCAATAACAACTAATTTCACACTCTAGGATAAGGACACTGGATAGAGAGAAGAACCTGGAGCTGTAAATCTTGTCCAATCTAAGCAGAATCACAGCAGTTGGCACAGGGTAACAGGGAAAATGTAGAAACAGAGAATGTTGGCTGACAAAGAACATGAATTCATCCTAAAGTGTCTTCTTCATAGTTCTCTTGTCCATTCTCTTTTTCTTTTTCATTCGCAGCAGGAGGTAAGTGTATTTTGTGTTAAAGAAGCTGTCTATTGCTTTTAATAACCCAGTTCATTTGTTGGGCTTGTCTTCAAGGTAAAATACGCCCTACAGAACACATAGTGAAAAGGGTGTTGATTGCCTGGTTTGAGACATCTTAGCCTTTATATGAGGGACAAAATCCAGTATCTTTGGGTAATAATATAATAGCCGGCCACATGGTAGGCTGTTAGAGGGATGATTTCCAATAAGTCACACCTTTCAGTATCCAAGGATACTTAGATATTTCTCTCCCACATGGGCTCTGAACTTGGCCAATCACTTGTTTTTGGCCAATAGGACATCACAACTATGACTCAATAAGGGTCTTGTCAAGCACTTGGATGTTGGGACTTTTCTCTTGGAATGCTTCCCTGAGCTATTGCCATGCCAAAGCCCAGAGTGAAAGGCCACAGAGAGAGAGAGAGAGAGAGAGAGAGAGAGAGAGAGATTTGTTCCAGCTGTCTCAGGAGAGCCTGGTAGCTGGCTACCTTGCCAGCTACATGAGTAGCCAATGGAAAGAGCACTGAGAGAACCACTCAGTCAGTCTACAGGCTCACGAACAATAATGTCACTTTTATTTTAAAAGCAGTAAATTTTGAGGTGCTTTGGTGCATAACCATGGATAGCTAAAATAGGCCAGGATCTTATAGATTTCCTATTACATTCATTTTTTTTTTTGTATAAAATTGAGGGTAATTATGCTTATAATATTTCAAAACAAATTTCTATGTGTGGACCTATAGATATCCTTGAATATATACATCAAAATATGTCTCTACAGGAGAGAGGAGAATGGTAGTCCCCAGGAGCTGGGGAAATAAGAGAATGTTAGTCAAAGAGTACATGCTTCCAGATATAAAGTAAGTTCTTGAGATCTGATGTGCTGCATGGTGACTATAGTTAACACCATTTAAGTTCTTAAGATCTGATGTGCTGCATGGTGACTATAGTTAACACCATTTCAAGTATTATGTACTTGAAAGCTTTCAAGACAGCACATCTTAAATGTATTCACCATTCACCAGACACACACAAAGGAAATTATGTGAGGTGATTAAGTACCTCCCTGTGGTAATAATTTTCTAATACATGCATATGAAATAATCACATTGTACCTTAAACTTACCAATGTTATGTCAGTTATATCTTACTCAACCTGGAAAAACAATGAAAAAAATGACTGCTTTCCATAAGGCACATCCCACATCCGGCCCATCTCTTAGTCCTCCACGTGCATATATTGTATCATTAAAAGTGGCAAGAGATTATGAAGATTGGGTGGAAGAATATGTGTAATTGGTTGGGGAACTAGAGAAGACATATCAGCATGTGTGTATGTGAGTGTGCTCACATGTGTCTGTTGCAGACACACTTAGAGAGAGGGAGAGAGACAGTTATCAGGGAAGTGGCTAGAGGAAGCTAAACAGAATCGGTGCTTGGTGTGTGCTGACGTACTGAACAGCACAGGTGGCAGGAACATTTTAACTTCTCAATCCAAGACCTAATGATTGAAACTCTCTGCATGAGGCATCTAAGCATGGGCTCATAATTAAAAATCAGATTAATAAAAACATCGGTATTCCAGGGGATTCATTCCTAGGATTCTTTTTATTTTGTCTTCATTATTTGAAATTCTTTGTAAGTTAAATGAGTAATGGAGCCACAAAGAAAAAAGGATGTTGAAAATGCAAATCATCTTATTTTGACACCAAATTACTTACATATAGACTGCCCTACAATATTCTGGAGTTTTAAAAAAACTACGCAGAATAGAGAAGCAAGAGGCTTTTCTTAATGAGTAGGAAAAACAATGCATTAAAGGATATTCACAATTACAGTTAAGTTTGTCAAGCAATTCTCAGCTTTATTTCAAGCATTCTCTCGAATGTGTATGTGTGCAAGTACATGTATTTGTGTTTTGCAAAACATGTTTTTAGTAGCTAAACAGTTCTCTAAGTCACGGAGGCTTTAGTGGTAGTTCGTCTATGAGTTAGTCAACTTCTTGTCTAAGCAGTTTCTTTTCATGTATGCACAAACGACCCATTTGCGATGAAACAAAATGAATCCACTTGCAATAACCACTTAGCACAGATTTGCAAACTAGTGAGGACACTATGCATAAATACATACCCGATTACTTTTTATCTTTAATAAGCAATTTAATTGTACATGTACACACATAAACACACACATATACCACATATATTAAAAAGACATAGCCCATTTGGGATCTGAACCTCTGGAGTGTTCTGGAATAGAAACCCACATCTCTTGTTTGATGGGAACAATTGGTAGCAGCATCAATCAAATCCTTCTTCGCTTCCCTAATGCGCTTGTTGTTATAACAGTGATGATTTCTTAGGAAGAAGTCACTTAATGTGAAGCAAAATGCTATTTGCTGAACTCCCTACCCTGAGTTGCCAGGTTAGACACTTTCAGCCCAGAAAGTAATGGAAACAAATGGAATAAAAGCAGGTGTCGCTTCTGGGCATGCCGTGACAGATGTTCCTTCAGCTGTAATGATAACTGGCATTGCAGGAAATGGGTATGAAGGAGAGCATCCCATGATCTGACTTCTAAATAATTAGCTTAAGGACTCTTTGTGATCATAAATCATTTTTAAATTACAATGTTACCTCTTTCACCATCTTGTCACTTTACACCGCCCTCACCTCCAACATGACCAAAGCATTCCATGCAAAAATTAAGTCAGTAAGCCAGTGCCAATGGTGAGATTGTTCACAGCAAGTTTTCAGTAAGGTCGGGTTAAGCGATTGTACCGCAGATGATTTTAAAAAGGTACTTCTTAAAGTGTGGTCTGGAGACCAGTGATTCAGCAGAGAGTGAATGACACTCCAGGGGCCATGTAATGGGTTTGCATTTGCTCTCCCAAGACTATGATAAAATTTTCATGGGAAATAAATAAACACACAGCAAAAAAGTTTCTGTTGTACATTTGGGACACAAATCTGAAGATTGGTGAATCTAATTTTCCTGCTAGGGTCTTCCTAGTACCCAAGGATGCATGCTACCTCTTGTTAAAGTTACTTGGGAAAATGCAGATTCTTGGTATCAAGAACTTGATACATAGGATTGTTCTTGGATAAAGGTTTCTCTTTTTTAGTGTCTTTTGTTGATGTGTTATTACAGTTGTCCCACTTTTTTCTACTTTCCCCCCTCTGCCTGGTATCCCCATTCCCTCCAGCCATCCCTCCCCTTAGTTCATGTTCATAGGTTGTGCCTATTAAATTCTCTGGTTTCTCCATTTCCTATACTATTCTTAACATTCCTCTGTCTGTTTTATGCCCACCAATTATGCTTTTTAATCCCTGCATCTTTTTCCCCACTCGCTCCCTTCCCCCTCCCAGCTGATAACCCTCCATTGGATCTCCATACCTATGATCCTAATCCTGTTGTGGTCGTTTTCTTTCTTTCTTTTTCTTTTTTCCTTTTTTTAGAGTCAGTTGTCGATAGTTGTGAATTTGTTGCTTTTAAAATATTCATAGTTTTCTTTAACATTTCATGTAATAATTGTTTGGTAATGAAGAACTCCTTTAGCTTTTCCTTACCTGGGAAGCACTTTATATGTCCTTCCATTCTAAATGATAGTTTTGCTGGATAGAGAAATCTAGGTTGTAGGTTTTTGCTTTTCACCACTTTGAATACTTCTTGTCAGTTCCTTCTTGCCTGCAAAGTTTCTTTTAAGAAATCAGCCGATAGTCTTATGGGAACTCACATGTAGGTAACTCTCTTCTTTTCTTTTGCTGCTGTTAAGATTCTCTCTTTATCTTTAAACTTTGGCATTTTAATTACAATGTCTTAGTGTGGTCTTTGGTGAGGTTCCAACTTGTTTGGGACTTTCTGTGCTTCCTCTGTGTCACTAGTGGAGGTGTTTGGGTTGTAATCCAGCCTGGCCTGAAGCTGACCACTGGGTGCATTGGTTCTGGGGCTTCCCTGGAGATTGAAGGTCAGCCACCACCTACACCCTGCATAGTCACCTGGCATGAGCTGCGGAGTAATCTGTAGATTATTGCTACTTGTGCTGAGCTTGGAGGTACCCCAAAGAGGCCAAGCTATGATCCAAGGCCAGCCACCACTAGTTCTGTGCCTTGGGCTACTTAGTAAGAGGTATAGGGGACACAAGGGCCAGATCCTGCTGGTTAGAGAGATTTTAGGAAAGTTTGAATCATGAGCCAAGGGAGATATTTTGTATGGAAAAGCTGCTGGAAACAGCTTGGATGGGTGCTTAAGTTGGGTGGGGTGGGGTCTCAGGGAATCACCAGGGTAAGGCAGTGAGAGCAAAGCCAATGGAGTTTCAGATATGGTGCTCACCTGCTGGCTCTGTTGGGGGAGGGCCCAGAAAAGGAACAATGGCCTCTACCAGTACCTTTAGCTGGGAGAAAGCTGCTCCTCCAGGTTTCACCCCAATGCCAGATGATTTAATTCTTCCACATATATCCCTGGTTCTCCAATGCTAGACCTCGGCATGAATGAGTCCAAGTAAGTCCATGTACAGGCCCTGTAAGAGGGATGCCTAACACTCCAGGAGCCCTCTGTCTCACTCAGCCACAGTTCCCACTGGGTTTTACAGCCATAAGTTATGTGGACTTCTCTTCTTGGCACAGAAACCCAGGGCTTGGGAACCTTGTATGGGGTTAGAACTCCTCACTCCTCAGGGGAAGCCTCAGTAGCCAAGATGTTCCTCCTGATATTTATCCACCACATGTGGTGTGGGACCAGCCTGTTTCACATCAGCACAGTAGCCATCAAAATATCCATGGCCAGGACAGTCAACAAAGGAAACATGTCTGACTAATTTGAAGTTCCCTTTGGTCCCTGGCATATCTGTAGGAAACTCATCAGGTGTACTACTTCCACAGGATCTATAACAGTCTGGCCAAGGACAATTTGATTCATCAAACTTATAAATCTTAGCATTAGCATATCCAATCTTGATTGTAATATTTCTTTCTAGATCATTTTTGAACCTGACAGTGTGAACTCCAGAAATAACTTTTATAGCTGTGGATTTCCCTTGAGCTACATGACTAATTGTACCTATGTTAATTGTGGCTTATCTGCTAATAACTTTGTGCGAAAGGGGCATCAATTTGGTAACATCCAAAGTGGTGAGATTTTGGTGAGAAAGATGCATCTGGCTCAGAGTCAAACCAGCCTTGCCCCCATCCATCTTGTCTAGTAGCATTAACTATTGATTTAGTGAACAGTGTGTTTTTTAAAGTGTTTTGGAAGATTGGTAGGGGACATATATTGTGTGTGTGTGTGCGTGTGTGTGTGTGTGTGTTAGGGATGACTTGGGTGAATAGGACATCAAATGATAAAGTATCAATTTTAAAATTAAGATATAACAATATTAACATATTATTTAGCTACAGATGAAATAGTTAAAATTGTCTCTAGGGATTATGATCCCTTGAAGTGTGGCAAAATAAAACAAGGAACTATTGACTTCCCTTATAAGCCCCATGGCATTGTATGACATTTTAAACTATGTACATGTATACTTTGCTAACACTGTTAAACGAATAATTAAATTAACATAAGTTAAAGAATACATTAGGCAAGGTAGTCAAGCCAAATGACTTCATTACCAATGATGTTATAATTAAAATTCTTTGAGTTTATTGTCCAAAAATGCGAGTTATAGAACAAAGATTAGCTTCAGAGTTCTGGAAGTTGCAAATATTCAGTAACCTTTAGATCTTGTCTCCAATGATATTTTAAAGTCAATGGCACTGAACCTGGGCTGCGAATAAAAATCGGATTATACACTATAATTATACACTATACTGGATTATACACTATAGTCATCTGGGGAGATTTTAAAACTCCTGATGTCCCAGTTCTACCCCAGGTCAATTAAATCAGACTCTCTGAGGTGGCCCCAAGTATCACTATTTTAAAGCTCCTTAGGTGATTACAATGTATGATTGAAGTTGAAGACAATGGTATGAAAAGTGGTATTTGATAGGGTTTTTCACTCATTGGTTTTGTAGTAAGCAATAGCTCACATTTGTCAGCTTGATAGGAACAGATGTGGAACTGGTGGTAGTGACGGAAATAAATATACACTATAAATAAACATATATGTGTGTGTGAGGTTGGGTGTGGAGGATGTGGATGTGGATTTTTTAAACATTGTAATTTGGATGAAGATCATATTTGAACATTTTTTTGGTTAATTTTGTCAAACCATATATAGCTGTGCACTAGTTTTTTGAGTTATTTAATGCATAAATCAAATTCCCGAATCTTAGAGGTTTAAATACTGATTGCTATTGTTAAAACACACTGATTTGTGTGAATGCAAGATTTACTAATGAAAGAATGAATAATAACTAAACTGAACCAGGAAAACCTAGTATTAATTACCATGTAATTCATATTGCAGTTTGTAAATCAGATACAAAATCCAATAATTATAGGACAATTGCTATGTAATTACCTTGACTCCACATGGTAATTACAGGGTAATTTTGTCAATAGTTTACATTATACACCCATAAAGATAACTGCTATTACTTTGTCCCCTGGAGTTGAAAATAACTGGCTAGATTATTCTAGCATTGATTTAGGGTGGAAACAATATATAGTCTTCACTCTAGTTTAGGATACAAAAGTTATCTCATATTTACTTTGTAACTTGCTCAATATTTGGCATTGTATTAATTGATCCTGGATGTTTAACAGGTAATGCAATTGGTACAGGAATGAGTTCAGCATTCTATTTGTTATTATGTAATATCCAACCTTTAAATTAAATCATATGAAAAAACTAAGCAGATGAAAGTAGATATCTACATGGAGGAGTGGATTTTTAGAACAATTAGAACATGGAAAAAGGTGCTGTTCTTTCTTTGAAAATATAGCCTAAATAGTTTTATTCTATTTGAACTTGAGTGGTCAAAGGCTTCTCAGGAGTGGGTAGGCTATGATTTGCTTAGCTTTCCATGGGGAAGCTCTTTACTTTTCTTTTTTCCAGATAGTTCAGCTCCACTGACAGCATAATATGGTGAAGAGCTAAGGGAAACTGATTTAGGCAGAAGAGGGGTGACTAGAATTGCCATGAAATGGAGTGAAACCTGCTCAGGCTGATAGGAGGTTGACTCTGGGAGAATGGTACATGGGTGAATTTCTTGTGGTTTAGTATGGAGATGATGCATGTGCCAATAACTGAGTCATTTGAGGACCTTCATCATAATGGCAAAGAAATAGTGACAAGTTACAGGTAGTCCTCTACCACCGTAGAGAATAGATAAATCCCAAACATGATTGGACCCAGGAAAATGTTCACAAAAGTCTGTCCCTCCATTAGGGTTATAGAAGTCCTCAGGCAGTTGAGGGGCTGCTTCTTGATATCCTGGATTTAGAATATCTTATTGTAATTGTTTAAAGTGTGATAATGGCAATCACAAAAATGTCTGAAAGGTTATATAAAAAGGAAGTTCCATTAAATGATGAAACTCAATCTATCAACTCCCAATCTTTCTTGGCCAGATAAGGATGACCAAACCTACCTTTTAACCAAGCTCCTAGATATTTATAATAGGAAACGGAAGTGTTTGGATCAGCTTTCAACTACACCAATATGGACTGCAGACTCCTTGATTCCTGTCTACCCAAACATAATGAGGTTAATTGTTAGTTAATTGATAAAGCTATGGAACTACAAACAGGATGCAAGCTCCACTGGAGCAAGGCTTTGTATATGGAACAAATGTTCTATAAATATACGCTAACCTTCCTGAGGTCTGAAATGCCCACCTAATTAAGAAACAAAACAAAACAAAACAAAAAACACCTCCCAAGTTTGACTCTTAATGCCCTCTACAAGGTGTTTTTATAGTAACTGGTATCTTTTTAACCCCACTTGGCATATTTATATATCATACAAATCTGTTGTTAAGTAAGCCCTGAAATTTCTTGTCACTAGGCCCTTCCTTTGATCTGAAATAATGCATCCATCAGTCTCTTGCCCAAATCTTGTTCTTTAAGGCCCAATATAAATGCCACCTCTGCCAGGAAGTGTTTTCCTATTACATCAGTAAAGAGACCCCTCTTTCTTCTTGGAAATCCTAGACCTATTTGCTCTATATTTTTATACACATCTTCTCTGTAGGCTTATAAATTTGTAAAGGAAGGTACCATGATTTATACTGTTTGGATTATTCAATACACGAGATGTGTACTAAATTTCACAACACAATTAAGAGTAGAATGAATATATGTCTAGCTGTTACTTTTTTAAAGTTTAAGCATTTTTAGGCTATGTAAATGACTAAGTCCTCAGGGGTGCTGACATATGGAGTAAACATTTTTAGTGTGAGATTTTGACCCCAAAAAGGTCCATTTTCTCCTAAAAGTATTTTTTATTATATTGATGATAATAAGTTGCTTTTCAAATTGAAATTGAAGATTCAGGGTAGGAATTTGTAGGTGACTAAGGAATGTTAACAGGAAAACTAAGATTATATAATTAGACATAGGAAATGCTTTCTTCTGAAGTCATTTTCTTTGTTTATGAGCCACTTTTCAGTATTCACCAAGTTTTAAAATGTTTTTTTTTTTTCATTTTCAAGACACAGTTGAGATGTTGGGGGATTCTAAGGCTGTGTCTTTGAAAAGAGTGAGGGTATAGTTCCCTTGAGGCTTTGCAAGCAACATTAGATTGGAAAGCAGGAACAGTGAAAAAATGTCATGTGTGCTGTTGGAAGGGCCTGGGTTGGGGTTCAGAAGACAGAAGGCTGCCCATTTCTCTCCATAACTAGTCATACGAGTCACGCAGACTCTTGGAATGCCTCTGTAAAATGAGGGATTTTGTTTATGTGAACTCCAAGACACCTTTCAGCTCTACAGCTTCATGGTTCTGAAGACAAACATGCTGTGAATAAATATCTTAGAAAGAAATACTGTAATGGAAAGAAAATAGAAGGCCGAGATGAAACACTGAACTACTGACAAAGGTAATTATGAAGCGATATTTTTTCCCTCATACTTGGTCCTAGGAAATATATGGCCATGTATACCTCTCTCATTTTCTCCACACCCCCAATCATTTATTCTTATTTCAATCTCAAGTGCGTTGCTTTCAGAATTCTCAACTGATTCCAACAAAGGTAGAGCTGAAGGCATTTAGGATACTGCTTCTCTTATGGGTGGGAGGCACAAGAAACCTGGAAAGCTTCCAAAACCTAAAAATGGAGATCCCAATGTTGGAATTTTTAGGTTCCTTTACAGGTGATTGGCTTTTCAAATTGGCTCCCACATTGACCTCAGGAGAAAATTGAACAATTAGGATAAATCACTCTTTCTAATTATTTGAGTGATGTCGACTATTCTGATTCATTCATACAAGCACCATCACTTTCCAAACAGCTGATATAGTTTAATTCAAGTAAATTTCTCAGAGTATATGTTAAAATGTTGCAGCAATCAAGGTACTATGGGGCCAAGTAGCCAGCCAGCAAAGATAAGTACTTCTTCTGTTCAGTCTAGTTTTTGTTCTGTCACAAGCAAACACGAGGTGTTCTCTGTCACAAGGAAAGTGCACCTCACCTTTTCATGACAATGGAAATTTATCCAGGAGCATGTATGTTTTCCACCATCTAATAGCAATGCCTGGTATATATTTGGGTGTTAACATACATGAATTAAGAAATAATCCTGACTGTGTTATGTAATTAATGAATACATTGAACAAACATTCTTATCAAGTTATTGTTCCATCTTAGTGTGGTAATTAGAAAATCTTCTAGTTATAGTAATGTAAAATGAATTAGAATCTGTTGTGAAAGTTCATATTTAAGGAAAATAATTCAAGATCTTTTAAATAACATATTTTTAGAAACTTACAGGCTAGCAGTTGCATAGGTCATTTTCCTGAAGTAAGCCAGTTTTCTTGTCTGAGCTAAGTATATTTCTGATTTTCATGGCTGTTGAAACTTCAACTGACTTTCTCTTCTCTTGACCAATAGTTACTTGAAACAAGCCCAGGGGTGACTTGCAAAACCATGTCTGGATTTATTAAGGGACTAGAGTATGGGAATGAAATTAAGTATTTTACAAACTAAAGAATAAATACTTTGCAAAGAATGAAATTCAGATTTTTGTTTGTTTGTAGCTTCAGGAAAATTGCAATGAGTGATGTTTCTTCACTGGCTTCCAAAAATATTTGATGTCAATACACCAAAGAAATGCAGACAATATACATTCTTATACCTTAGAAGAAAGTAGTTTGTCACTGATTTAGGGTCCCACCCCAAAGTGAAAGATCACTGTGATGAGTAACTCGAGACCATTTAGAAATATGCTAATCCAGTAAAACAAGACTGGAAAGTGTCATCATTGATTGTTTTGGAGATACTCATGATAGAACATTACCATTTTTCTAGGGTGTGTCCTTGTCTACAAAATGAAGTCACTCTTCCCTAAACTATCCCATAATGGTAGACAGCAGTGGTGTAGGTGATAACCTCAAATAATCCAAGCGTGACATTTCTATCAAACTTTTTGTAGTACTATATACCAGACACATTTTTTCTCTGTCTCCAAGACTATTTGTCTCCCTGTTTTTATTGTATATTTTCATTGAGGTAAAATGAACTACTTTTGGTTTACAGTTACGAGTTTTCTTAAACACATAGAGTAGTTGTAAACAACACCATCAAGAATAGTTCTATAAGCCCTTTCATAAGTTTCCTTGTATTCTTCTGTAGTAAATCTCTACACACCCAACCTCTTGTCCCTGGAAGCCATTGGGCTGTTTTCTGCTTTTATAGCTTAACATTTTCCATAATGTCACATGACTGTGATCAGGCAGTACATATCCTTAGAGTTTGGCTTCTTTTACTTAGCATAATGCACTTGTGACTTATGTTGTATGTGGACCAGTAGGTTTTAAAAAATGTTTAAATTGCTGATGAGTATTCAGTTACATGGATATACTTCAATGTGTTTATCCACTCGCCAGCTGAAAACATTTGATTCGTTTCCAGCTTTTAGCAATTTTGAATAAAGTAGCTACAAATATTTGCATACAGAGTTTTATCTGAACATGTGTTTATTTATCTTGCATAAATACCTAGGAATGAGATTTCTGGGTCATCTGGTGAATTTTAACTTTATAAGAAGCTGCCAAAGCATTTTCCAAAGTTGCTGTAGTAGTTTGCATCTCCACCAGTACTGTGTGAGGGTTCCTCACATATTGGTCCCACTCAGTATGGTCAGTTTTTAAAAATACCAGTGGAGTTGGGGAATTGAGTTTATTAAATTTACCCTTCTTTTCTATTTCTTCTCTTCTTTTTTTAATCTTTCCAGTGGACAATTGCAATGTCATCAGACACTTTGACTGGAGCCTATTATACTGTGATGATGACCACAGGCTCTTAATCACCGAACCCTTTTTCTTTCCTCTTTCTGTTGATCAGAGTTCTTCTCTTGACCCTTCTTTCCCTGTGCCACTCTGAGCCTCAACTATGTAATCCTGCCTGGCTGCCACTCCTGAAGTTTGATGTCATACCCATTTCTGTCTTTGGCTGACTATTCCGTTGATTCTTGAGCCTACCATTTTCTGAGACATCTTCCATCTATGCTTTTATGCAGCTATCTTCCTGTTATTTCAAGTTAGCTCTACCTTAGCTCTATGTCATTATCATCTTTTCCTCCTCTCTGCCTTTTAAAAATGATTTTATTTATTACCTTTAGAGAGAGGGGAAAAGAGAGAGGCAGAGAGGGTGAGAAATATCAACGTACAGTTGCCTTTCACCAGCCTCCAGCTGGGGACCTAGTTATGTGCTCTGACTGGCTAATAGAACCATTGACCTTTGGGTTTGCAGGCCAGCACTTATCCATTGTGCCATCAACCAGGGCTTCCTTCATCCTTTCTTTTCCTCCTTTTTCATCATGAACTCTACCCTACTAAATGTCCTTTTCCCCTTACATCCTTCCCTTTTACCCTTTTCATCCTTTCTGTCTTGCACCTCCCTTTTTCTTTTGCTTATCTTGGGTGGAGGTTGAGACAATGCCATCACTCCTTTAATCAAAACCTTCAGTCTCTCTCAATGAAAGCAAATGCTCTGCATTTAGATATGTGAGGCACTTCACATCCTGGCTTAGCCTCTATTTTCAGACTTAACTTTTATGATTCTCCTACAAAAAGTCTTGTTCTAGTTAGAGTAGGGGTCTCTTTCTCTCCTGGGACTTCATGGCATGAGCTAATCTCTGGTTTATTTTGGTTGCTAAACTTAGAAAATTCTTTTATTTTCCCTGTGCTATAGGAATTCCACTCTTTAAGCAAATTCACTTTTTTCCTATTATCCCAAATCAGAAAAACAACCCTCTGCTGTCTTTAAATTAGAAAAGGACTTTTTTCTAAGTCACATTTTACTGTGCTTAAAAGTTACTTGTATATATCTTCCCTGCTCTATCAGATTATAAATTTACTGAAAATGGAACTTAAGGCTCTTATTTGCTCACCTGTTTCCTAGCAGGTACTTTGCCACTTGAAGAAACTTAATGGTATAAATCTACTGAATGGAAGAGTGACAAGATGTGAGTCATGATAGCCTTAAGCATGATTCCACTGCCTCTGTATTCACCCCATCACCTTATAGAATAATTTTATTTTTTAATGTCATACATATAGATGGGCTATACTTTGTTCTCTTTTGCCATTTTGTAGGCTTCATCATGGGCCACAGCCCCCAAAGTGTTCTCCTTCCTTCAGATTCCTCCCTTTTTGAAGTGTGCTGGATGCAGCCCACCCTTCCTACACAGGTTGTGTGGGAAATTCCTGACATAATGATCTCACCTGAAGTGTCACTGGGGCAGGTTTGGATTGGCTGCCAGCCCAATGCAAACAACAAGGAGAAACAATGGTGCTCTGCTCAGCACTTCCCCAGTGAAGCTGCCATTAAAAGGAAAACACCTGCTACCCAGAGAGTCTTTGTATTTAACTTTACCACAGGGCTCTATTCTGGACTTGTCAACAAATTGCTTCAAGGCTAAGTTGCAAAAAATACATTATCTCCCCATGTAACTATCAGGTAAAGAAGGAAGTTTCCTCTGTATGATTGGACTCATCCACAAAAAAGGTGTAGAGAGGGTATAGCAGCATATGCTTTAGAAAAGGAAGAATACACTATGTCTAGCTGTTCTATGGAAGAATAGAACAGGGGCAGACAATGTCATTGTGCCCTTGGAACACTGCAATCAGTGGGAATCTCTGTTCCACAGCAGCCCTCTGTTAGTCCAAAGTTAACTTGTTACAGATGAGAAACTAGCATCACAAAGCCCTGGAACTGCAGTCTTCTCAATTAGTAGTTTGGGGGTGGGAGGCACAAAGATTCAAGTCCCAAATCTATAATTTATTGTTTGTTTGACTCTGGGCAAAATATTTGACTTCTTTGAGATGGCTTCATCAGTATCTTTGGGGGTTAGATAGAGTGATCAGAGGTTACTCATCTAGATCTGATAATCAGTCTAAAACTCTGGGACTGGTGAACACTCCCCAACTCTTGTACATACTTTACCTAAAGCACCAGTCATGAGCACGTTATAAGGCAGAGAATTTTCTCAGGATTTACAGGGAAATCTCCCTGGGTTGTGTTCGCAGAGGGACAGTGAATAGTTTGAAGTATAGAATACTTTTTCAGAAATACCATTTTTATTACTTTCAAATGGGTACAGGAAATATGCTACACTAGCAAAATGTGGCCAACATGTTTTTCCAAATATAGATCTTTGTGTGAATGTATCAGAATGATATATAATTAATTTTCATTGTTTATATACAGCATGGGCTTCTAAAATGCTTAGAAACAGTTTGTTCCCTTGAGGAATTTCACAAATACCTTTGTCACCAGCCTCTTATTTACATGATACCCAATATGATTTTTTTTTTTGGTGCAAACGTAAAACTGAACTTTTACTTTACTACTCTCATGATATTAATGATGTTTTGAATGATGAAGAGTTGGTATTTACAAGATTCTCTGGGATGCATACTTCTACATACACATCATTACTCAGCCCTGGAACCCTGGACTCTCTATAGGATTAGTTTTCATATTCATGTCAGTGATTCAGAAGTTTTGCTTCCTTCTGGATCAATGATGTGGTTCAGTGTGAAGTTAAAACTTCTGTAAAAAGCTCTAAGATAGTCTTTGGAGTTGAATCTCTTTTACTCTGTGAGTCACTGGTCATCCCTCCTACTCCGGTGCTCTTATCCCCCTTTCCGAGTATCTACTAGAAGATTACACCCCTTCTTATCTTGTCTAATAGGACTTTTCAACTTCAGAGCTTCTCACTACAATTCAGAGGACACCAATCTCTACAGGGCAAAGCATTCCAGCTTAGAAGATAACTAATGGTCACTGACGACCACGCTTTTGAATTCTTCATTAAGTCATTAAGTATTTACTGAATTCCTATCATGAATAGACTACAGGGAAATGAACAAAGATGAATAAGACATAGTCATACTCAGAGGAGCTTGCTTTCAGCCTAGGAGACTAATTTCTTCATAATTATACTTCTATTGTCTAGGGGAGCTGACTTCTCCTTTGTCCTCAGGCTTCACTATCCAACACACACCACAGAAGCCTACCCCCTTCTCAGTGCTGGTGACAGCAAAAGGCACGGACTTTTCATTAGGCTTAAATTATTCCAGGGCAGAAATGAGCTCAAGACAATATTACTTGGCTTAATTGTAGCTTCCACAAAAGAAACAATTTACAGAATTATTACAAAGCACAAAATTGCCTGATAATACATTGAGAACCCTGTAAGAAGAGACTAGGGAGAAAGAATAATGGAATTCTTTAAAAACAAAAATTAAACTGAGTTGTTGGGAGTGGGTTGGGGAGGAGGAGGATCTGCCTAGGGTAGCATCAACATGAAGGAGAAAATGTCCAATGGACCAGGATGTGTTGACCACCTTTGAGTCTGATCTCTCTGTGTAACTGTGTTGCCCCTAATGCTGTTAGAATGAGGAGACAAATTTCCAATCTGCTGTCTTGCTTATTGGCAGAGAAGCAAAGTCAGGCTTGCTGTCTGTGAGGTATGCCCCAAGGTAGCTCAAGGTCAAGGTGATTTCCTGCTGTTCTTCCCCTGGCTTATAGCACCAAAAATCTCCACCATTCAAGTTTGTAGGTCAGTGCTTTCTGGAGACATTTCCTTTGTAGATGGATTAAACCCTTATTACCCATAAGGTCAATGTTTTAGGTAGTTTTCTATATCAGGGCTTTGCTTATCTGGAGAGCCCATTGAGGTTCAGTTTCACCTAAGGGAGAGAAGTGATCTATGGAAAAGGCATAGGAAATTGATGAGGTTTAATGAAGTGTGAATGGGAGAGAGAGAAGAGAAAGATAATCTAAAGTCTTTGGTCATTCGAAGGCTTTGGTCATGAGGGGCTAAAGGAGCCATGGTTTCTGCTTTCTCTGTTTTTTCTGTTCCTGATCAAAAGAAGAGCACTGAGCATCCCATGGTACATACATATGCATGCTTACTTGTAGGGCTGCTGGTTCAGCTACGAACCAAAAAGGCACCAAGAGACTCTTCTCTGCGTTGGGACAGAAGAGTATTTCCATGGGGTGGAGAGAGCATATTGACTGGACACTGGGCTAACTAGGTCTTCAGCCTGGCTCCTCCAGGCATTACAGTGGGACCTTAGGCCAATCCATTCCTCTCTCAGGAGATCCAGCTTTTTGTTTTTGTTTTTTAACTATCCATAACGGGGCTGGTGGAAGAGGGGCCCTATAGAAACAGCTGCCTTGTTCTTCGTTGGAATTGTGCCCATATTTGCAAGAACTGGATCTTATCCATCATTATGTCAAAAATAAATACACTTCAATTCTACAGCTAGTTGTGGTCCTGAACTCCCACATAATACTTGGGGAGAATCTAATGCATTTGCAAAGAAGGAGTAGCAGGCTGTATACCCTTTGCAGCCTTTCCACTTGCTGAGTCATCTTCCAAAGCCTGCCTACCTGGCTCCTGGGATAGGCTCAACCATGGCCCGGCTAGGCAGCGGACATCTACTAAGGGCAGAGGCTTGGATTTTAATATAACAACTGGAGCCATTTTACAGAAGTAATATGATTTTCTAAATCATTGGAATTAGCTAGTCAAGCCCGAGAGTTACAATTACTCAGAGGTTCACAAGTCTTTAATAATATCTGGCAAACTCCGACTAGGGCAGAAGGCATAAAAGCAAAAAAATCAAAAACCGCATCATATGCAACAGCAAGCAAAGGAACAAAAAGCCAACCCCAAGGCCACATCATCCATTTTTATTATGACATCCTTCAGGTCACCATGTCAAGGGATGGGAGGAAATTAAAAGGAAGCTTCTTTGAGGACACAGCTTACAAGAATTCCTGCACTTAGAGCTTGTTAATTTTCACAGTACGGTTGCCCTGGATTGTGAATTAAAGAAACAGTAGAAAAAAATATTGTGCCTTTAACTCGACTGAAGCTCCTTGCATACTCCTGTGCCTTTTTGATGAGAAACATTAAACATTTTTAATTTAGCACATCAATTTGAAAATCTAATTTTTTCTAATGCTTTGTAGCAGCCGACACATTCATGGTGCTGTCACGACCATAGAAGAATTATGAGAAACTTGAACCGCAAAAAGTAAATTAGAAAAATCTCATTTCAGTTACTCTAAAAAGAGGGGAAATTAGATTTTGATTAAAATCACTCACACATACAATTTTAGATAAACTAATTTAGCAAGACTGACTATATAATTTTTTTCCCTGCCAGTATGTCCTTTTAATACTGGCTGTGAGGTATTTGTACCCATAACCTTTCTTACAACCAATGGATGGAAAAAAAGAGAAACTAATAAAGTAGCCTCTTGACCACTGTGTACGAAGTCTGGTATGGAGAGATTAAAGAAGTGCATTTACCAATATAATAGGCAGAAGCTGGGAATGAAATAAATTCCTTATATAGTCGTTGTTCGTGGACCCTCAGCTTTGCCTTTTCAACTTTTCTTCTTCTTCTTCTTCTTCTTCTTCTCTCTCTCTCTCTCTCTCTCTTTTTTTTTTTTTACAGTTTCAACCTGGAAATTTTTACTTTAAGGAAGCATGTGTTGGCTAATGTATGAATTAATTGCATCATTAGTGCTGCATAATGTAGGGTCTATGGCCAGAGGCCCCAGTCTGGGTTAGACTGATGCTGCCACCTACGAGGTGAGACTGGAGAACAGCAACCCAGGGTTCTCATTAGTTACAGAAAAGACCCAGGGATTCTGAAGGTGTTGCCAGGTGAAGCGATACGAAGCCTATGGATATGTTTTGTGCAGTGTAGCGGCACCCTCGAGATGGTAGCGTTAGTATGATTCTGACGTTTGAGCTGTAACGGCTGCCCTATGGTATGACTGAGCTCAGCTCTCTGAAGTCCCAGCAGAGAATCTAGGTTCTAAGGAGGAAAAGATTGATAAAACATTTTAGTCACTAAGCCTGTCCTATCAAACCTCATTTTGAAAATTGCATTGTTAATGAATTAGAAACTTTTAAATTAAGGCCGAGGGGTGAATTATTCACTTGTTGTAAGAACAGGAATGGCCCATCTACAGAGGATAGTGTCCAAAACTGCTGTTCTTCCCTCTTGAGCACAAGGCATGACAAGCAGGCTCCTTGAACTTGCCAGTGAGGTGTTAAGAGACCTACATGACCTACTGGGTGTGAGAGCCTTTGAAAATGGTAATATAATGTCTAGGCAAGACACCATTTAAAAAGAAACAGCAAACTCCAGAAATAACAATTCAGTAGAATGTATGTAGTTAGCAGAAGGACAAAGAAGGCAGAGAGGAGGAAACCCTTTATGCAATAATTCCTTTACTGCCACTATCTCCTAATCTTGGTGTTCAACAAAAAGGTAGGCAAAGAAATAGAATGAATTAGGAAATGGAAGAATAGGGGAAAGGAGAGAATTAGAACAAGCTAATGTAAACGATGTGCTTCTGGTGATAAGGACTGGTCAATTGCCACAAAGGTGCCACTGGGTGCAAGATGCTAATAGTGGGAAAGGCTGCACATTTGTCGGGGCTGGAGGTAGACAGGAAATCTCTGCACTTGCTCCTCCTCTAAACTAAAACTGCTCTAAAGATAGTCTATTAAAAACACTTTAAAATATACAGACTGATGCCTATCAATAAATAATATAGAGACAATTGGAGGGGGTTTTAATGGATCTGGAATTTAATATAAATGTATTAATTGTTTGTTTACTCCCCTTTATGTGTACTTAAAGTGATGTAATGAGCATGAACTTGATATTAGATATTCTCATTTGGATCCCAGCTCTGTTCTTTACAAACTCTGTGACTTTGGGCAAATGGCTTAAACTCTCTAAATCTCTGTAATCCCATCTCTAGAATGTACACTATATATATTCCAATACTTATTTCATTGTATTGTCAATAAGATTAAATGATAACTTATGTGATGACTATGGTGTTTCTCATGTTATGAGTTCTCAGCAAGTGATGGCCAGTAGTGGCTATATTTGTAATAGTAACTTGTATAGTGGTTACAAACAAATGTACTACCCAGTGTTATGATGTGCCATTTGTTGAAAACAGATTACACTTACAGGTTAATTTATAGGTTAAGAAGTGTATTTAAAAAAAATATTTTTTGATAGTCACAACAAAGCTGTGAGTAAGGTAGATAAATAGGGAAAGATGACTGCTTTTTTTTTTTTTTTTAACAGAGATAAGAAAAGTGTTTTCCTATGCATAGCTTTGCTTAAGATTATACAGCTACTATTTATTCTAGGGATAAAATAAAAAACAAAAAGAATACTCTGAATTTTGAAAACACCAACTGAAATAAAAAGATATAAAAATTTGAAGGTAACATAAAGTAGCATAAAAAGTGGATGGCAGAGTTCAGGAAAGGAGTTAAAAATAACCATAAACATTTCACCGGAATAAAGGGCCATGTTAGAAGCCCTAAGTAAACTCACGAAGCCAGGGATATCGAGAAGATGCTTGAGAAAATCACATTCCACCAGATAGATATGAACCAGGAGATAAAGATGATCCCAGGAAGGAAAATTGTGCAAAATAAAACAGAATTCATTATGCATATAATCTTTTTTTTTTTTTTCAACGTATGGTTGAATTTCACCAGTCTCCAGCTAAGGACCTGGCTGGGGACCTGGCTTGCAACCTCGTTATGAGCCCTGGCTCAAGAATCAAACCAGCGACCTTTGGGTTCGGAGGCCTGTGCCTATCCACTGAGACACCAGCCAGGGCTAATAATTTTTTTAATGAGGGAAAAATATACAAATTTAATAAAATTTTCAAGAACCCATTGTCCTAAAAAACACACTATTTCAAGAGAAGAAAAATAAAATAGAATAATAAATATTTAGATGTAGCCCAGTTAGTTTGGTAATCCTCAATGGAAGGAGAAATATTAAAGAACAAGGGTCCCCAACCCCAGAGCGGCAGACGGGTACAAGTCTATGGCCTGTTAGGAGCCACGTTGCACAGCAGGAGGTGAGCAGCAAGCGAGCAGCAAGCCAGGCTTCATCCTGCTCCCCATTGCTCTCATACAGTTTAAGCTCCATCCACATCCATCCCTTCTCCACCACCCCCACCCCTCATCTGTGGAAAAATTGTCTTCCGTGAAAGTGGTCCCTGGTGCCAATAAGGGTCTGCTCCTGTAGGATACAGGTAGAAAAAGCAAGGGACAAGTTGTGAAGCAGAGTTCAGGTTACTACACTCTATCTGATAATTTAATTTTAAAGTAGGATGCTTACAGATTTATATAGGGGTAAAAAGGAGGATTTTAGTCCATACCATTTGTCTTCCAAGTGAAAAGAAAGGCATTTTAAAACATATAATTGAGAAATGTAAAGCTCATAAACATTCTTGTTTAATTAATTTATTACAGTTGAAGCAATTCCTTTGTGGAGTCTAGCAGCCCACTCAGGAAAGCAGCATTCTGAAAGCTCTAAGGTAGGCAATGCATCCATTTAAATACATAAAGAAGTTACGTGTGTGTTTTTTCAAGCTATGGAGGTTTTGGTAACAGAAATGGATGTCACTGATGTAAAGCTTGACAATATAAAAGGGTAATAACATAACTAGAACTACAGGAGAGAGTACTGATTTCCTCATCTCTAAAAGCTGGAGGTCAAAAGACACTGTACAAAGTTGATGTCAATAAATGGAGGTTAAAGCATATCATTTAAAGTATAAAGAACTTGAGAAAGAGACTGACAATGAATCTTTTAAATAATCAGAATGGAGCAAAAAATTAATACTAAAAATATAGACTACAAGAAAAAGACAGTAAATAATAGTACAAAAACAAAAACAGTAACAAAATAAGATGAAAAATAGACTCAACATGTTTCTTGTAAAAGTGAGTATAAATGGAATAAACTCACTTAAAACAGAGTTTCTCAGATTACATAATGGGGCTGGTTTAGTTGTACCAACTAACAAAATAGTTAAGGCTAAAATTGCAGTATGATGAGAAATTGACAGTTATTGCAACAGTGGGAATTTCTCATGCACTGCTCTTATTCCATGGTAGGTGACACAAATAAAAAAAATATATAAAACTGCTTTGAGCCTTTACGATATAAATAAGGTTACTTACATATACACAATGTATGTATATACATATACATGAGCACAAATCTATTCAAGTCTATAGAGTATTTTATCATAAACTTTCATTTAAATTTATTCTATGAAAAAGGTGAACATTTTTAGGAGCTACTACCCTGTAGTTTTGGCAAGTTTCTCTGAAACTATACAGTTCATGAACTGGAGTTGGAAAACCTCTGGATTGAGAAACTAGAGCTATATTATTAGATTGGCATCATGGATGGAGTTTCTTTTGATCTCTACTTCTCTCCATTGTTATTTCAGAGAAAATATTGTTCTGATTATTATTGCCTGGACAATGGTTCATTATAACCCATGCTACCATTTTCCAGCAAAGGACCTAAAGAAAACTTGGTTTCAATCATACAGCATCTCTCAAAGATGATTTTTGAGTAATAATACTTCAGGCTGCTCTGTGTACTTGTTAAAGACCTCTGATCTTCCCCATAACCTACACTCATGCTCACAAAGATCCACTTTAATAAATGATGAAATATTCCTCTTGCTTAGGAACAGAACTAGGAATTGAACCTACAGCTCTGAAAGTGTAGTCCTTCAATTCTTTGAGCCATACTGCTTTTTCCCAGCACATGTAGGATTGTGGATCTAGAGTAGCTTTTTCTTTGATTTAACGTATGAGAGATGTTATGTTTAACTGGCTTTCTGATCAGCATTCTCGTGGCTTTAGTAATTTTCCATAATCTTCATACTTGGCCTTGTCAGTGTTCATTGTGTAAAATGTGTTCAATTTGTCTATTGCATATTGTATAAACTATCTTGCTCATGCCAGATTATTGTTATAAAGGAGAATTGCAAATATAACATTTTCTCTACAAAAAGCCTCTGTTCAGCTTTTTGCCCATACTAATTCATCTTTCCCAGTTCTGTGCTTATGTTTTCTGGGCACTATTCTCCCAGCTCTGGTCCCATGGCCCTTCTGCTAGTATGCTACATGTGCATTTTTTCCATCATGGGGACCATTTCTTGGCCAGCCTTGTCTGCATACTCCTTCCTCTGAGTTGTGTGCTTGACCAGGTGTTTAACAGGCCCTGAGTGTGTATCTTTAAAAACGCATTTCATTTGTCATAATAAACAAAAAGCTTCTTACTTAAAGATTATTAAAAAAAAAAACTCTAGAATTTAAAAACAAAATGTTGCTGGGTTTCCTGTTTTTTTTTTTTAGAGCCTCCTCTGAGCTTTTTGGATCCTCCTGAAGGGATAAAGCTTTACTAAGCCATTAGAAAGCTATTCCTATTAAAGAGAAAGAGTGGGTGTTAATAACTATTTCTAGAAGAAACATAGAACTCTGACATTGGCAATCTGTTCGTTTTTATCATCAAGAGTCTTTAGAGCTGAGATATTACACTCAGATATTGGACCCTCCCAGGTGAGTATAGGAAACTTAATATTTATAATGCCAAGATTCTGGCTGTTTTAAAACCAGATGAGGAATATTTCCTAGAATGGGGAATTTTGTTAGTGCAATATGCATAGGCTGTCAATCATTTTTCATCTTTCCCTTGGTGTCCCTCTTTAAACTTATAAAAAACAAAAAAATTTAAAGCTAGACTTATTAAGCTCTGTGTTTTAGGGGAAATTCATATTGAGATGATACTTTGCCTCTAGTCCCATGAGGCCGTTTTTTAAAAGTTCAAGAGAATTGTTGCTTAGTGTCTGAGCTACTTGAGAGACCTGGCAGGAAATGATTATGTCATACGTTTTCATCTTTCAAGTATTTTATAAGTATTTACTGAACAGCTTCTGCTCCGATTATTGTGCAAAATGCTACGAGGCACATGGGTAAAAAGAAGCAGTGATCACAGTGAAACTGCCAGCTCACTAAGGCCAGGATAGGACATAAGTAAGGTTGATAGGACATAAGAAATATTAAGTGTGATGAGAAATGGAAGTGACAGGTTTGAGAGACCAGGAATGAGAAAGATTATTTCTGGTTGGGGCATCTGGGAAGAGACAATTTTTGAGGTTGACATGGGGGAAACAGCTAGGATTTTGACCTGCAGAAGTAGGCAGCAATAATACTTGAGCGAAGGCAGCATTAGATCGAGGTTGCGTCAACTGCTAATTGAATTCTTTTTCGTAGGAACTTGCTCAAGAAACAAGCCTGTTTCTAATGAGACATTAATTTCTAGGTAGCCAGCAGTGACTTTGATCTCTGCATTTGGGGCCTGTTTGGTTCTACAGTTGCAAGCCCCAGTCAGATAATGGCAGCAACCCCTTCCAAAGCTCATGGACCACTGAGCATGTGGTTGAGTGACTCAGGGCATTGAGAACCATCTATCCTTCAGAGGCCCTGGTTGGAACTTTCTTCTCTGTTCTCTGTTCATGCTAGCTGTCCACTACCTTGGACAAGACCTTCCTTTGTTGAATGTGCATAACACAGATATTGCTGTACTATTGGTTCTGAATTTTTAAAAAAGCGTAATAGAATATATGATAATTCCATGATACAATAGAGAAATTGGAGTTTTGTGGTAATTCCACAATTTGCTGTGATTTTAGCAAAGCCCATTTACATCTCTGGGTTTCAGTTTCTTTATTTGGAAAATGGGCTTATTACCATTGGATTTATTTCTGCCATCCATAGCAGTTGAGCCTATACATGAGTTGTAAGGCACTGCTTGGACTTTGTCATGTATCTCTTTTTCTGGACAAGTTCTATAAGATTAGCTATGGAATATTTTTTTTTTTTTTTTTTTTTATTTTTAAATATTTTATTTTCATTATTTTTAGAAAGAGGGGAAGGGAGAGAGGCAGAGAGGGAGAGAGACATCAATGTATGGTTGCTTTTCACCTGCCTCCAGCCACAGACCTGACTGGAGACCTGGCTTGCAACCTTGTTATGTGCCCTGACTGGGAATCGAACCTGCGACCTTTGGGTTTGCAGGCCGGCGCCTTGTCCACTGTGCTACCAGCCAGGGCAGTAGCTATGGAATATTTTCAGCGAATTAATGATTAACTTTTTCTATCAATCTTCTTCATAAAAACAAACATTCTTTGGTGCTTTTCTATGTGGCTGGTAAGCCTGTAAACTTGAACAAGGCTCTTGGAAATTATTTGGCAATATGTACCAAAGGCCTTGAACACTTTCCTACCCTCTGACCAGTAATCCCATGCCTGGGAATTTATCTTAAGGCAATAATCAGAGCTATGCTCAAAGATTTATGCATGATGGCATTTATCAAAATATTGTTTTATAATAGAAAGTAGTAGAAACAACCTAAATGTCAAACAATAAGGGTTTGGTTAAATAAATTATAGCACATTTATATCCAGAATGCTGTTTGATCATTAAAAATAATGATCTTAAAGAATTTTTTAATGCTATGGGAAAAAATGCTTATAATGTTTTATTAAGAAAAAATGTAGAAGTTATCCCAATGTGTTTTTCAAAAAGTAAATATAAATATATACACACACACACACACACACACACACACACATAATAAAAGGATTATGGATAGACATAGAAAAATGTTAATAGTGATTATAATTAAAACAAATGATTATTTTTTCTTAATTTTTAGGTTTCATCCAGATTATTATTTTCTTTAAAAATAGTTATGTATATTATACATTATATATCTTTGTTTGGTCTGCTGTAACAAAGTATCACAGACTGGGTGGCTTATAAAAAACAGTAATTTATTTTCTTATTTCTGGAGGCTGGGAAGGCCAGGATCAAGGTGCCAATATGATCATGTGGTGAGAACTATTCCTGGATCATAGCTGGCGGTTTCTTGCTGTGTCCTCATATGATGGAAGGGACTAGGGAGCGATCTAAAGATTCTGTGATTAGACACTAATTCCATTTATGAGAGCTCTCTCCTTCTGATCTAATCATTCCCAAAGCCCTAGTCCTAACACTATCATTTTTGGACATGAGGATTTTAATATATGAAATTTTGAGGGGACACAAACATTCAGACCTTATCATTGTATATGTCTTATAATATGCAGCTTACATTAAACATGGATGTTTTTCTGATTAATTCAAGAGGTCCCCACAGCTTTCAGCTGCTGTCTATTTGTTTCCTGCTGGGGTTTCTGGTGAACTCCTTCAGCCTGACTTAGTGGACCACCATTAGGTTAAAAGACTTGATTTAATTGGTATATTCAGAAGGTGAGATAAGTTGGGGAGACAATCAAACTTGAAAAAAAAGACTGCTTTAAATTAAAATAAAAAGTAATTTGGACAATTGGTTATAGTTACACATAAGAATAAATTCAGGGCCCTGACTGGTGGCTTAGTAGATAGGTGCCAGCCTGTGAACCCAAAGGTCTCTGGTTTGATTCCCAGTCAGGGCACATAACTAGGTTGCAAGCCAGGTTTCCAGCCAGGTCTGTAGCTGGAGACAACCATACATTGATGCTTCTCTCCCTTTCTTCCTCTCTCCCTGAACTTCTCTCTAAAATAATGATGAATAGAATCTTTAAAAATAAGAATAAATTCAAAGTGACAGTAATCAGAGGGGAGGGGGGGGAAGGGAAAGAAGGGGAAGAGTTTAGTTAAGGGACTAGTATGAATGACCCATGGACATGGACAACATATGGGGATTGACTGTGGAAGGGGTGATGGGGTAGATGAGATAGGGGAGAGCAATGGGGGAAAATGGAACAACTTTAATATAACAACAAGTTAATAAAAACAAATTCAGAGTGGATAAAAGACAAATGCTAGACACCAAATAATAAAATTTCTAGCAGAAAACATAGGCAGTAAGATCTCAAATATTGCTCTTAGCAATATTTACTCTGATATATCTCCTCAGGCAAAGGAAACAAAAGAAAAAATAAACAAACGAGTCTACGTCAAACTAAAAAGGTTTTGCACAGCAAAGGAAACCATCAACAAAATCAAAAGACAACTCACTAAATATGAGAACATATTTGTCAATATATCTGATAAAAGGTCAATATGCAAAATTTATAAAAAAACTTACAAAACTCAACACTCAAAAAACCCCAAAGAATCTAATTAAAAAGTGGACAAAGGACCTGAATAGCCACTTCTAGTTCTCCAAAGACATACAGATGGCCAATAGACACATGAAATGATGTTCAACATCACTAATAAACAGAAGAATGCTAATTAAAACCATAATGAGATATCACCTCTTACCAGTTAGAATACCTCTTATAAATAAATCAACAAACGACAAGTGCTGATGAGGATGTGAAGAAAGGAGAACCCTTATGCACTATTGGCAAGAGGGCAGATTGGTGCAGTTAACTGTGGAAAGCAGTATGGAGATATCTCAAAAAACTAATAATGAAACTGCCTTATGACCCAGTGATTCCACATCTGGGAATTTATCCAAAGAAACCTGAAAACACTAAGTGCCCCTATGTTCATTGCAGCATTATTTACTATTGCCAAGATTTGAAGCAGCCCAAGTGGCCATCTGTAGATCAGTAGATAAAACAACCAGGGGGATATTTACACAATGGAATTCTACTCAGCCATAAAAAAGAAGAAAATTTTACCCTTTGCTGGTATGGATGTACCTAGAGAATGCTACACTAAGTGAAATAAGCCAGTCAAAGAAAGACAAATTCTATATTGATTTCACTCATATATGGAATCAAATGAACAAACTGAACTAACAAGCAAAACAGAGACAGGCTCACGGATGGAGAACAGATGTCAGCTAGTGTCAGAGGGTGGAGGGGTCAGTGAGGTTAGGGGGTAAGGAGATTGAGTAAAAAGGAAAAAGGACTCATGGGCATGGACAACAGTGTAGTGACCACAGAGTAGGGGTCTAAGGGGGATTGATAAATGGTAATGGTAAAAATACAATAAAAACAAGATGCTGGGCAATTCAAGTTAACACCTTACCTTTAAGAATATTTAAAACTCTATTTTTTAAAGACCAATTTTAGATGCACAGCAAAATTTAGATGAAGACACAGAGATTTTCCATATGTCCCTTGCTCCTACAATGTACAGCCTCTCTCATTATCAAAAACCCTCAGCAGAGTGGTATATTTGTTACAGTTGATGACTGCACTGACACATCAATCACCCAAAGTCCATACTATTTATTATGGTTCACTCTTGGGTTGTGCTTTCCACAGGTTTGGACAAATATATAATGACATATCTATCACTATAGTATTATACAGGGAATTTTCATTGCTCTAAAAATCCTCTGTTCCTGGCCCCAACCCCTTGCAACCACCAATCTTTTCACTGTTTTATAGTTTTGCCTTTTCCAAAATGTCATATACTTGGGATCACACAGTATTGAGCCTTTTCAGATTGGCTTCTTTCACTTAGTAAAATGCATTTAAGGGTTTTTTAAAAAAATGTCTTTTTATAGCTTGATGGCTCATGTCTTTTTAGCACTGAATAATACTTCATTGTACTACAGTTTTTAAAATCCTTTTGCTTATGGAAAGACACCTAGGTTCTTCCCAAGTTTTGCTGATTTTACATAAAGTTACCTTTTGATAATTACATTTTTGGACAAAAACAGTTGGAAATCTTCTGGGGAATGATACAAACTGACTGCTATGTGCTCTTGGGGGTTTTTATGCCTATTGAATAAAATGTCTGTTGACTGGACCGAATTATATAAGCCAAATATATGGTCCTTTCCAGTCCATGGAGAAAACTGGAATAATGCTGATGAATTCTTACTTATTTTCCTTTATTCAACATTTTTAATACTACCAGAGACTTCTGCCATGCATCTGGTTGAAGTTTTCTAAGAGGATGGCTGCTCTTACATTTATGTGGTTACCTATTTCTGATGACACATGGAAAACACCACTGTTTATTATACTATGTGGACTCCAGTGCTTTCCACACACAGGAAGAGGATTACTTGTGGACTTTGTCCCTCAGCTGAGGAGTAGTTCTTCTTTTGTGGGAAACAGTTGTGCTTTATGAATAGCCTGTGTTAGCTTCTAAACCATTATATTTTAAATATCATAATTTAATTAGTATTAGATTTTGAGGGTTTGCTCAAAGGCATCAGATAGGTTAGTATATTTGTTTTATGCTGACTGAAATCCTACATCTAATTTTTTTTTCTACCATGGAACTTTTTTCAAATGGTTTTAGGATAGTTTTCTTTCTTTCATTAAAAAAATATATTTTATTGACTATGCTATTGGAGTTGTCTGAATTTTCCCCCCTTTTGCTACCCTCTAACCAGTATCTCCATTCCCTCCAGCAATCCCCTCCTTGATTCATGTCAATGGGTCATGCATATAAGTTTTTTTGCTTCTCCATTTCCTATGCTCTTCTTAACATCACCCTGTCTATTTTGTACCTACTAATTTGTACTTCTTAATCCCTGCAACATTTCCTCCTTTCTCTCTTTTCCCCCTCCCAGCTGATAACCCTCCAAATGATCTCCATAACTGTGATTCTCTTCCTGTTCTGCTTTGTTTAGTTTGTGTTTTAGATTCAGTTGTTATTAACAGTTGTGGATTTATTGCCCTTATACTGTCTGTGGTTTTGATATTTTTCTTAAATAAGTCACTTTAACATTTTATATAATCATGGTTTGGTGATGATGAACTCCTTTAGTTTTACCTTGTCTGGGAAGCACTTTATCTACCCTTCCATTCTAAATGATAGCTTGTCTGGATAGAGTAATCTAGGTTCCTGCTTTTCATCACTTTGAATATTTCTTTTTTTAAAATTTTTCTTTTGACATCAATGTATGGTTGCTTTTCACCTGCCTCCAGCCACAGACTTGACTGGAGACCTGTTTTGCAATCTTGTTATGTACCCTGGCTGGGGAATTGAACCTGCGACCTTTGGGTTCACAGGCCAGCGCCTTATCCACTGTGCTACCAGCCAGGGCCTGAATATTTCTTGTCAGTCCCTCCTAGCCTGCAGTTTCTTTTGAGAAATCAGCTGATAGTCTTTTGAGAACTCCTTTGAAGGCAACTCTCTTCTTTTCTCTTGCTGCTTTTAGGATTCTTTCTTTTTCTTTAACTTTTGTCATTTTAATTATGATGTGTCTTGTTGTGGTCCTATTTGGGTGTGTCTTGTTTGGGACTCTTGGTGTTTCTTGGACTCTATTTCCTTCATCAAATTAGGGAGGTTTTCTTTCATTACTTTTTCAAATTCAAATTTTCAATATCTTGTGCTTCCTTTTCTTCTGGCACCTATATGATTTGGATGTTAGCATGTTTTAAGATGTTCCAGAGGCTCCTTAGTCTATTTGTGTTTTTTTAATTCTTTTTTTTTTCTTTCTGTTCTGATTGAATGCTTTTTTCTTCATTATGTTCTAATTAGTTGATTTCATTCTCAGCTTCATCCCTCCACTGTTAGTTCCCTGTAGATTTTTCTTTATTTTACTTAATAGAACCTTGATTTATGCCTGGGTCTTTTTTATGCTGTTGAATTACCCAATTACCCAGGATGTTTCTGGAACATTCTGATAACCAGTGTTTTGAACTCTGTATCTGATAGATGGCTTATTTCCATTTAGTTTAGTTCTTTTTCTGGAGTTTTGTTCTGTTCTTTCATTCGGGCCATATTTCTTTATATTCGCAATTTGACAGCCTCCCTGTGTTTGTTTCTGTTTATTAGGTAGAGCTACTTTGACTCCCTGTGTTAGTAGTGTGGCTTATTGTAGAAAAGCACACCTGTAAGTTGTATGGGGTGGAGTCTTGGGAAACCTCTGTCAGAGCAGTGAAACCTCTGTCACTGCTCTGTAGCTCTGTGCGGGGGAAGGCTCAGAGAAGGGAAAATGTCACTGTCTGGCCTCTGAAATCTTTCCTGGGAGAAAACTGTCTCCCGGTACTCACCCTGTTGCTAGTCACTTCAATTTCTCCCTGTATGCCACTGATGCCCTCCCAGCTGTTGCCTTTATGCTGAATCCCACAGTGGGTGGGTCTGGGTAAGTCCTAAGTTCTTTTTGGGCCCTTTAAGAGAAATCTCCAGAGAATCTTGTGGTTTCTTCTGCTGTCCCAACCCCCACTGGTTTTCATAGCCAGAAGTTATGGGGACTTATTTTCCTAGCACTGGAACCCTGAGCTGGGTGTTCTGGTCTGGAGCTGGGATCCTTTGCTCCTAGGTTATCCCTCCCAATTTTTATCTACCGCCTGTGGATGTGGGACTATCTGTTTTGAACCTCCATGCCATTCTATGCTTCTGTGCTTCTCCACCCCTCCATATTGCTCCACACCTTTCCACCTCTCTCTTCATCTCTGCCCCTCCTACCCATTTGGATGAATGTGACTCTTTAAAAATCCTTGGTTGTCAGACTTCCATAGAGCTCAATTTTCCTTCCTTCCTTACTAATATCTTTCTTTCATATTTGCATTGCATTTTCTTTAAGTAGTGTTTTTATGTATTGAGATTCTATCATTACTGCAACTAATTTTTAGATAACTTTGTGGGAAGGCTGTAAAGAGGATGATATGAATGTCATGAAGTAATAAAATTAAGCAAACACTTGTGACTTTTCTTTTTCAGTATACAATCATTTCACCTCTAATATGGGATACAGAGGGTTTGTTGGTCTTGGGGAAAGTGTGACTTGAGGAATTCAGCATAGATAATATCAATGCAACTGAAACACGTTTTCCTATTAGGTTCAAACACCTTCAGAAGATCTTTTGGAAAGGTGTAGCTGCAGAAAATTAAATTCTGTAAGCCCTTTCTGGCAAATGAAAAGACACCATGATTATATTAGCTTATTTAAAGTGCTTCTGATTATCAGAGATAGGGTTGGTTTGGTATAGCTTTTCTACTTGCCAAGAAAAATTTACACCATCAACAAGCAAGTGATAAAAGTTGCCAAATAGCTCTTGTAAAAATTTTGATTCTCAGGTGTTCAATTTTTTTTCAGACTTTGCTTTTGTTGCCAGACTCCCTTCTATAGTCCACTGTAGGTGGAAATGGAATAAAATTGTCATGTTGGACTTAGAAAGGGTCCCCAATGCCCAGCTATTCTTCCACACTGAGCCAGTAATTCTAAACCCATATCCCAGCAAAGAGATTCTATTTTCTTTTGAGCTACTGATTGTGATGTTTGTATCTTGTATTGAGAGACACTTGGAGCTGGGTTTCTGGTAGTACTTGAGGATGCCATTCTCTCTCTCCTTGGCCATGATGGTGATTTCTCTGAAGCTGGGAGTTGGGACCTTTGCGTTGCAGACCTATTGAGTAGAGTGCCATGTTGGCTAGACATCCTGTGTACATTACTCTCTGGTACAATTGGGCTAGGCATTGGAAAAGCTCCTCAATTATTTCTTCTTACTCCTAAAAAGTTCTTAATTATGCATCCACATTTCTTGAAGCTCTTAGGTAAACAGGGTTCACAGATCCCCCTCCACCTTGACAAAATTACATACATTGTCTGAATATTAATGAATCAATACATATTTATTGGATACTTTTTTATGCATACAACACCATTCTAGATGCTCTATGGAAAGTGAAGATAGTATAAGTCAAAGTTTTAATCCTCAAGGAGTTTACAGTATGTTAGGGAGACAGTTTGTATTTACTTAAAAATAGCAATGACATGACTCAGTTATTTGTAAGTGTCAACTGACATACTTAAGGGACTTGTTCTAAATTCTGCTAAGTTGTAAGTACTGAGATGGCAAGGACTCCGAATTTGTGAAGGCCGACTTGGGTTTTCTCCCTTGTGTTTACTTGGTGTCTATGCCAAGAAACAATCCAGAACATAAGGTTATTGTACTTAGTTGTTGAAAAATTTCAAAGGTCAGTGAATGATGTCCTTACTATTGTCCTTTTCTACTTGGGCAGAGGAAACAGTAGATGGTCACTGACAAGGTCTTTGGTGGCCTGCCAGTTCCATTTGGAAATATCATGTATTAGAACAGAACAGAAACAAGAGACAAGATAATTTTGATATTATATACATGTTCTCATATTTTATATGGTGAGCCTGATACCAGATTTTCCCAATTCAGATGAAACTGTAAATGTTAAAGAATTTTAAAAAGTATAAATAATAGTTATATATAGCTAGCTTAATGAGCATTGTATACCAAACACTTGTCTAAGCATTTTGCATACATGATTTATTTTGATCCTTGTGACAACTTTATGAAGTCAACTACTATTTTTAGTACCACTATTTTACAGATGGAAAACCAGAACTTTAAAAGGCTAAGTTGCTTCTCCAATATCGCAAAACTTACGACTAATGATGCTGAACAAGGATTTGAGGCTAAGCCTGAGTGACACTGGAGGTCAAGTTCTCTATTACTACTTTAAACTACCAACCACTTCTTATAAAGCATTTTATTACCCAAGGGATAGTGATGTTTTTGTAGATTATGGTGGTAGAAGCTCATTTTTCATGTGTAGAAAGAGGCTTTCTGGCATCACCTGTTTGGATTTCCTAACATTTTGTCCTAGTTGTCATCAGCTGCATAAACTGGACACAAGGATCATGTTCCTTCTTTGACTGGGGAATTTAGGTCTGTTTTCTTGTGGACACATGGCCCTAACTTAAGACAATCAATGCTTTGTCATATTAGATCAAACTTTTGACTTTGGGTAATGAATGGCTTGCCATTTATGATTTCCTGACATGGTGGTCTAAGGAAAACATAGTTTTTCCTTGATGCCCTGGATTCCTAAATTCTGCTGTGTCTTCTCATAGAGTCACTGCTCCTAAACTATGGCAGAGGATCTTGACTTGCAGGTTCCTTCTCTCTTTATCACTGCATGTTTCACTATGGGCTCTGGCACCAGACTTCAAGTCAGATCCACTCTAACTTAGCCACTTACTGGAAGTTTAACAGTTACTGGCTTTAGCTTCTTCATATCTAAAATAGTCTAGTAGTACTTATTAGGCTAGGAATTGGGAAAGTACCTTACTTATGTCTTCTTACTTAATACAATTCTTAATTACACATTTAAATTACTCCTAACTCTTAGGAATGGTAAACAGTGTTCACAAATCCTCTCCACCTTGACAAAATTGCATGTTTTCTGAACATCCTGGTTGTGAGGATTAAATAATGCTTGTAATGCTTAACACACTACCAGACACAAAGGAAACAGTCAATGAATGGCTAACTAGTGTTAATAAATGTCTGTCATTTTATGCAGTTTTTTATTTCTCTAAGTGACTGGACTCTTACTACGATGTCTTATGCCAATGATCTCGGTTAGCCCTTAGACAATATCCTAGAGGTAAGAAGTGGGCAGCTGAGGTCTCGGGGGTCTAGATCATTTGGATTGTCTCCAGATGCCTCTAAGGTTCCCTAGGAGGTGGTCATGCCTGAGTGGGGCTGATAGTTTGGAACCCTAGAAACCTCAGTTGGCCACTCTGGGGAGCTGCTGCAGCTGGGCCACCCAGGCAAGCTCAGGATGCACTGCCACCTTCATATGTCCATTTCTTCCCCATGATCCTGCTGAGACCACTTGACTGGCTGTCAACTAAAATTCCAACCACTTTGTTGTTTTCCTGGCTGCTTGGCCTCTGACCCTCTGCTGATCTGACTTGCCACATTTTGCTTTAACTTGAGTGCTTGACACTGTGTTCCTCTTCCTGTCACCCTGATCCAGGCACAGCACTTGTCAGATTTCAGCTCCTAGGGCCTGCTCTGCCTTTAACCCTTTGTTCTCAAAGTTCTCTCCTATTCCTTATTTCCCTTAGTTCCTGTCTCCTGCATTTTGCATCTCACTGGGCGTTTATGTGACAATAAGGCAGCCGCTTCAGGTAAATGGAATAGATGTAGGAGGAAAGCAATGTTTTGTCCAGTGACCAAAGGAAAACCATCTTTCTTAGCCGCACACGGAGAACTGTTCTTTCTTAAGACTATTTTAATATAATAAATCTTAGTGCCTTGCGAGTGATATAGAGTAAAGCCTCATTAATTACAGCCCCCCTGATTGAGAATTGAAGATAATTTGTTCACAGGCCAAGCTGAAATGTACATTTGTACTGTCTATGAAAAAAAGGTTCATTAAGTAAATCAATAAAGTAAGGAAGATTGCAGGAAGCCCATTTAATCTAATTAAGAAAACAAACTGTTTTCAGGCACTTCGTAATATGGTTGATGTATAAACAATGTGCTTATTACACATGACTTTTATGTGTTCCTTAAAGCATATTGAGGAAGATTCCTGTTGGACACGTTTTTTCAAAAGAATGATTAGTTCACATAAATGTATGAAACTGGCAACAATGAAACTGCTTTTAAAAATAGTCTGTGGTTTTGGTCTTTCCTGTAATAGAAGGTGTCAGGGAAGTGTTGGTTGAGAGGATAGTGGGCCCAGGAATCAAACAGACTTGTGTTCTCATCTTGGCTCTGCCTGTGGACTTGGGCAAGATTTCTTTTTTCCCCATAAACCGTGATCTCTTTTTCTCAAACAGATTTGAGAAGATCAAAAGAAATACTTATGATTGGACTTTCCATTGTCCTAGGCAGAGAGTAATAAGCAACAAAGAGTAGCTCTTTTGTCTCGTTTAACGTATACAGCAGAATCTGAGAAAATTCTCATTATTTTCATTTTACCCACAAGGCAATGTGGGCTCCAGCATCTTGAGTAATTTCTGCTGGTAGTAAGTGGGGCAGCTGAGATGCAAACCCAAGCTGTCTGGTTCCGTGCCTATTCCTTGTGCCATGGCTCACCGTGTCCAGTTTGGTGGCGGTCATCAGGCAGCCTGTGTCTTGGGCACCCTGACAGGGCACAGTGTGCTTGCTATTGAGTACAATTGTGTGACTAATCAGCCATAGTTTATAGCTGTTTGTCTTCACTTTAGGACAGGAGAAAGAATGAACCACCTTCTTTGCCACATTTATATTATTTTTATTTTTTGCATTTATTCTATTTCTATTTTTTACTTTCCACGTTTATTTTATTTCTAAATGTTGGAGGAGGGTTAAGTAGGCAGCGAGGAAGGAAATCAAGATGAAAGGTATCTGAAATGGTGCTTTGGAAAGGTACAGAAAAAGCCTGGTCTCACAGAGAAGGGAGGGGGAGAAAACCCACTGTGCTGGAACAGGGCCCTGGGCGGACCCCAGCCATGCACACATGGCTTGGAGACCCATAGCCCTCACTTTTGTACTGAAACCTGAGCTTCCACAGTGATGGAAATCAGCTGTTGACAAGAGGGAAGAAATATGGATTAAGCCTCTAACTACGTTTAGAGTATCAGGGGATGAATTAGCCTAATTGGAATATTAGTCTCCGTTACAGAGAGTAATCACTGCAGGCTGCTTTTGTTTTCATTAGAAATTTAATTAAGTTTATCAAAGTTTGGCTTCCTCCGGCCTTCATTTTCCGGACTCTCCCCCCACAACCCTATAGCTTAAGAGGAATTTTCTGTCATTTTATTTTGTTTCCCAAAAGGTGTTGGGGGTGGGGGCGGGCAGGACAAGCTCAGGGATGGTCTGCAGGGGCCCCTTCCTGCAGTGAGCCTGGCTGTTACCCCTGAACCTGGCAGGGGCTGGTGGACACCTGTGAAGGGCGAGGCTGCCACAGGCGGCGCAGGACACTTCCAATAGCTGAGGACGACAAAAGGAGGCTTTGCTCTCCCAAGTCAGGGAGCCAAGCGTTTTCTAAATCCACCTGGGCAAGTACCAAAGCATTTTCCTTTAGTTACCTCCCTTAACAGCACAGAGATGTCCCTCGATAATTCTGCAATTTAGGGGTGGACAGGTCCGTCTCCCCTGGTAAAAGAGACAATTTTATCTAATCACATGGTGTCTGTGGCCACTATTTCCAGGGAGGATTGTGGGCACAATGCAAATGCTTGGAAGGAGAAGGATTGTTTCTCATTCTGCTGGGAGGATTCCTCCCTCCCTGTTTTTCTTCCTATCTGACTGCCTCCTCCTCCCCTCCCACCTTATACTCTGTGTCCTCTCCTTCTTTTGTGATGAGCCTGGGTCTCTAATGAATCGATTGCTTTCTGCTATTTCTTGTTTTTCTTCCCAAGACCTTGGCCACTGCCAATATTTTATTTAAAGTAATTTTCAAATCTAGAGATTGTTACTGTTTTACCATTTTAATCCATCCCTCCTTCTCTCTCTCTCTCTCTCTATGTGTATATACACACACACACACACACACACACACACACACACACACATATATATATATATATATATATATATATATATATATATAATTTGCCAAATCATTATAAAGTAAATGTAAACCATTATTATGCCATACTCAAATATTTTCATCTGGCACATGAGAAGGCTTGTTTTGAAATTTATTTCAAAACAGGAAATTAATGACTCTGAACATGGAGGGTAAGGAATCTCTCTAGAGTATGGGGAGAGCACCTTCAATGGAGTCTTTTTGGGGCTCAGGGAGGAAGAGGCAATGCATGAAATTAATTGGTGAAGAGACAGTTTGTAGCAAATTGGCTTAACAATCCTCTCCATCCCTGTATCAAAAGAATAATAGCAACAAAACTCTCTTCTGCCACCCCAGAAATAGAGCCCAAGTCCTTGTCAGCATTTCTGTTTATCTTGGTAAATAAATTCATTTTGCTGAGTATTTGATAGATTTCATCCTTGTTCTCTTGTTTATATTAAGGTTTTAAGCACTACTCTCAGCGATGCTGAACAGGGCAATGTGACATTTGTTCATTCATTCATTCAATCTTTCTGCTAGTTAGCTTCCCCTGCTAAAAAGTGGAAGTTGAGGGGGCAGTAAGGATATTCTAGGAACTTAAAAAATCAAGTTATTGAATCATTTATGCACAATACATTGAACTCATTTTAAGTGTACAGTTCAATGAATTTTGATAAATGTATGCATTTATATAACCACCATTCAGATCAATATAGAACATTTTCATTCCTTACAAAATGTTCCCCAGGGCTACTCCGCAGTTAATTCCCATGCTCATCTCGACCCTAGGCAGCCCCTAATTTGCTTTCTGTCACTATAAACTAGTCTATTTTAGAATTTTAGTACAGAATATTCTCTTTTCCGTTGGCTTCCTTTGCTCAGCATAATGCTTTTGAAACAACAACATGTTGTTGTGTTGTAATAGTCATCTTTTTTTCTTTTTAGTCTTCCATTGTATAGAGTTTGCATGACACTTCTATGAATTGGCTTTTGGGCTTTTGTTGCACAAAATATTGTTGTGCATTTTTCCTCTACATATATTGCATACTGTGCAACATAATGTTAACATTTTTTGCTTTGACCGTATGTTTTCAAGATATTTTTTAAAATGCGAAAGAGAACTTTTTACGTTTACGCTCACATTTACCATTTCAATGTTATTCATTCCTTTGTGTAGATCTGCACTTTCATTCGGTATCATTTTCCTTCAGCCTGAAGAACTTTTTTCACATTTTGTAGAGTTCAGGGCTACAGATGGCAACTCTTCTCAGCTTTTGGTTGTGGAAGACATCTTTATTTTTTTTGGAAGTATGTTTTTGTTGGATGTATTCAGTTGACAATATATTTTTCCTGCTGTTCTCTCAGCATTTTAAAAGCACTCCGTTTTCTTTTTACTTGCATTTTTTTTTCCCCAATAGGAATCAGAGATAATTCTTATTTTTTCCCTTTATTACATTTTTTTCATGGATTCTAAGATATTTTTCTTTATTATTGGTTTTGGGCATTTTATTTTGATGTGCCTTTGTATGGGTTTGTGCTAATCTTGCTTGAGGTTTCTTTATCATCTTGGAAAATTTTCATCAAAAACTGTTTTCCTCAAACTTAAAAAATGGTTTTTCCTTTAATTTATTTTCTGTCCCACTTTCTCTCTCTTTTCTGTCTCTAGGAGACAGTTACATACATGTTACACTCTAAATATTGTCCTATAGTTCAGTTAGTGTATGTGTGTGTGTTTGTTCATTTGTTCTTTTTCTTCTCTCAATTTGATAGTTTTTATTGTTACAGTTTTAGGTTTATTGATGATATCTTTTGCAGTATCTAATGCACTGTAAATCTCATTTAAATAAATTAGCCATTTCTGACATTGCATTTTTCAACTGCAGAAGTTCCATTTTAAAATATATTATTTTTTTCTTTATGGTTATCTCTCTATCCTTGGTCATATTAAAATTTTTTTTTATTAAAAATTTTATTATTTTTAGAGAGAGGGGTAGGGAGAGAGGCAGGGAGGGAGAGATATATCAATGTATGGTTACTTTTCACCTGCCTCCAGCTACAGACCTGGCTGGAGACCTGGCTTGCAACCTGGTTATGTGCCCTGGTTGAAGAATCGAATCAGTGACCTTTGGGTTGGCAGGCATATTTTTATAATAACTTTAAAGTCCTTGTGAGCTAAATGGGTCTACTTTTCTTGGTCAGTTTTTCTTCTGGTAATGGGTCAAAATTTTCTGCTCTATTTTGCATTATAGCAACTTTTGATTGAATGTTAAACATTTTTTTTATGTTAAATGAAAGGTTGGGGAAAATGTTAATATGTTTCATCCAATTTCTGACAACTTTTATTGTCTTTCTTTAAATTACTTATGTTATTAGGCAAGCAAGTTATTTGAAGATCAACCTAACACTTTTTATACTTCTCTAAAAGTGTTGTTAAGGGATGAAATATAATGTTTCCTCTATGGCTAGTATAGCTCTACAACTAAGATGTGACTGAGATCCCCGGTTTTCAGTGAAGCCTTTTCATTTTGGCTGATGAAAACCTGAATGGCAGTTCTTTGCTCTGCCTCATGGAGTTTTACTCTATTCTTGTACAGTTCAATTCTCAGAAAAAGACTTACAGGGACCCCTATGCATTTTTCTCTAGCTCTTTCTTTACACAGTGTCCTTCTCCTTGGTTCCGTGTCCCACAAATTTCAGCTGCAATAGTGTATCTGGACTCCTATTCCAATTTCTCAATTCCACGAAACTGGTGCGCTCTGTTTGTTTGGGCATTTTTTCCCCCTGAGTTAAAGACTGAAAAGTGCCTCTTGGGAGAAAGCTAGGGTGATTGTAGGGCCTACTTGTTTTTTATCCCCTGATGGGTCACCATTCGGTGCTGACTGTTGTCCAATTTCTGAAAACTCTTGTTGTGTGTCTTTGCCCAACTTTCTAGTTGTTTCCAGCAAGAGAAAGGTTTTTATTTATTTATTTTTAAAAGATTTTATTTATTACTTTTAGGGAGAGGGGAAGGGGGAGAGGCAGAGAGGGAGAGAAACATCAATGTATGGTTGTCTTTCACCTGCCTCCAGCTATGGATCTGGTGGAGACCTGGCTTGCAACCTGGTTATGTGCCCTGGCTGGGGAATCGAACCTGTGACCTTTGGGTTTTGCAGGCCAGCGCCTTATCCATTGAGCCACCAGTCAGGGCTAGGAGAAATACCTTTTCCAGGTGAGCAGTTTGGCCCCAGAGCAGAGTCCTGCCAGAGGGTCATACAGTACCCTGATAGTTACTCTACAGGGCTTCATGTTCCTGCTGCCCTTTAATTTACAGCCCCAAGTGGTTGGTTTCATGGTGTAACCCAGGTACCAGTTGCCTCCTCCTCAGCTCTTCTTTCTCTTTCCACACCAGCCTGAATGCTCAGCTGCTGAAGCTACAAGGTGTATTTTGCCCAATCTTCCCTTAGGTCTCTCCTTCTATCACAGCTTGCTTATGCAAAGCAATAACAATTGATCTCTTTTCCCACTTATATTCCCTGTTTGAACGTCTTCACCCACCACATTTCTTCCTCAAAGGCTTCCTTAGTACAAGGTGCAATTATCCTTAAAGCTCACCGAGGAATTATAAATGAAAGTGTCTTGTTTGTTTGTTTGTTTTATTATATGAGAGTACATGTTTCAAAAATAATGAAACCATTAGGAATAATAATTTTGTAAAGAATAGAGAACATAATTAGGGTTACATAGATGATGTGTTACAGAACGGAACTCCAATTTCAGCTTGTTTGTCCGCAGACTAAATTGCTTACAGTGCCCATATTAGACAGGTCAGATGGTTGCATCAGGCCTGGAGGAATCCAACAGTCTTGGGCAATCCCAAAGTGGAAGCTGAAATCTACTCTTAGTCCTCTATTTTGATGTATATGACTTTAAAAAAAAACTTACCTGCCTTATGTAGAAGTCACATTTCTTTCTTCTGTCCAGTTATGATAAAGAGAGGAACCTAGAGTTGGTCCTAGAGTCATGAGAATGGATACCTAAGGTAATGGAAATTCTACTTCTCCTTATGAAGGCTGCTGGACCCTAAATAAGTAGCTATTCTCTTCTAGTTTCTTAATTCTGGGGCTGGTGCTCCTGAGATACTTTTCTCTTGGGAAGAAAATAAAAGGGTGGGAAAAATGTGAATATGTTTAATCCATTACCTGTAGACTTATAGAGTGTTGAATGTTTCTTCCATGTGGTGCTGAGGGCCTGAGACAGCCCATTTGCCTCTATATGATATGGGTTGGACATACCTGTGTATCCCAAGAGTATTGTGTTGCAATCATGCTATTTTAAATGCAGAATAGAACTCTATCTGTGCTCTCTGTTACTGGAGGTTATAGGATTTTGCTTTATGTAGTCACAATGGCGGGGAACAATTGGAAACTGGACCTGATCCAAACTTCAGAAAGGTGATTACTTGGCCCTGACAGGTTCACTGTTGCTTTCAAATTTCATAAATGACATTTCTTATTGTATATGGTAGGTAAATGTAGACAATTAAACAATAACTAGCATTCTTCTATTTGAAAACCAGAACCTGTAATGATCATCCTATGCCTGACTTGGGCCCTGCTGAGGTGCACAGAGAGAGTAAATATAGTGTTTGCCAGGTACAGTAAACTAGTCTTAGTTGAAAAGGTAAAAGAGTGTGTCTATATTTTAGTAAATGCTTTGCCATAAGCAGATATTAAAAGATGACATTGTTGATAGATCTCGGTAGTTCTCTATCAGTAGGATGTCTGCATTTTGGGATTCATCTTGTTAATGTAGAGGTCTGAGGGTGACACCTCATTTTATCATCACAACTTAAAAATGCAATACACACAAGCACAAATATGCAGCATTGCTTAGCATTTGTCTTTAGAGCAAAGGGGTCTGGCAGTGGTTACATACCCCATTGCACTGTCTAAATTAATCCATTGAGGGATATTGACTCACTTAATCACAGTGCAGACTTGCTGACTTCGTAGGCACGCTCTCCCTTCATTAGATTTAATATATTTCTCATTATACAAATCTGCCGCTGTGACAATAAGTCTTGTTCATAAATCAGTTTGCCCTTTTGCTTTGCGGATGCAGAGAACTTTCATCAAACAAGACATAAATGGAGCCTGTTAGATAGTGGGTCTGAGCAGTCATTATCAGACAGTACAATAATACCGATTCATTAAGATGATTTTTAATAGCATGTTGTAATGGACAGATGTAAAATAAATATGATTTAAATTTCCTGTTTGCATTATAAATAAGAAAAAGGAAGTGCAGCAACACAGAATATTTGGAACTCTCTGATCAATCCCCAAACTTCTTTCCCTCATTCCTGTGGAGGGCAAATCAAATGCCTGGGGACTCAGAGTTGATACATGATCTTTCAGGTTACTATGGTGGCATAAAGGCTGATTTAAAATCCAATAAAAAATGATCTACCTAAAGATAAGCTAAATATTTCGAAACCACTTAAAAATGGCTAGTAAGCCATAGACCTAGAACTATAATTTTGACTTCAGAAAAATATCTTCCTTTTTGAGGACTTTCTCTACCATAGTGTTCAGCAGACCAGAAAGTTTCCATAATATTTTCGTAAGGCAAATTCTGATTTATTGCATATTAAAAAATTATATTTTATTCATTATATTACTATAGTTGTCCTCAGTTTTCCCCCTTTGTCACCTCCACTCAGCACCCCTCACTCCTTCAGGCAATCCTCCCCACCATTGTTCATGTCCATGGGTCATGCATATAGAGGTGAGGGGATTAAGAAGTACAAATAGGCAGTTACAGAATAGCCATGGGGATGTAAAGGACAATATAGAAAATGGAATAGCCAAAGAAATTACACACATGACCCATGGACATTTATTGCGTATTTATATATATCCTGGCACATTATTACCCTCTTTCTTATTTTCTGTATATATTCTCCAAGGGATTTTTTCTGCTATTGAGTTTTTCAAAGAATAGATTTTCTTTCTCATGGATCATTTCTACTGTTTTCATTTTGTTATTATTTTATTTCATTAATGTCTATTTCTGTCTTCATTAATCTCTCTTATTCTCTTTTCTTTGGATGTTGTTCTTTTAAAGGCTTTCATATATTGAAAGTAATTTTTTCTGTTTACTTTACCCAGATCTCAGATGCATAAAAGTGGATTAATCACTGTCTTTGGTTCATGGCATACCATCAATTCACATTTGTTTGTCTGATTACTTATTTAACATAAAGAGTACTTCTAAAACTACCATCCAAAGTAAAAGCTAAGACAATGACTCTCTTCATCTAACCATAGGTCTGTTTTTTTTATCTTATTTTCCTTCCTCCCTGAACTTAAAGTAACCATTATCTTGAATCCTATTTCCTTTTTCTCCCTTTTAATATAGTTTTATTCCATCTATATGTATACCTGAAATTGTGTATCTTTTAGTCATTTTATACTTTATGAGGAGAATATCATGTGGTATGCAATCTTTTAGAAGTTTCTCCCCATTTAATATAAAAATGTGTTTTCTACAAGGTCTGGATGTAGTGATTTATATATGTCAATCAGGTCATGTTTAATAGTAATGGCATTGAAACCTTTTACATTTTCTGTGACTTTTTCTCTATCACTTTCAGAGAAGAAGTGTGTTAAAATCACTCACTCATATTGTTGGTGTAATTATCTCAGCCAATTTTTTAAAAGATTTTTTATTTATTATTTTTTAGAGAGAGAAGAAGGGAGAGAGGCAGAGAGGAAGAGAGACATCACTGTATGGTTGCCTTTCACCTGCCTCCAGCCATGGACCTGGCTGGAGACCTGGCCTGCAACCTGCTCATGTGTCCTGGTTGGGAATCGAACCAGTGACCCTTGGGTTCACAGGCCGGCACCTCATCCACTGTGCCACCAGCCAGGGCTACAATTTTTTTACTTTATTTATTTGTAGGTTATATTATTATGCGAATGCTGATTCAGAATGGTCATATTTTCTGAGGTAAAAATGGAACAACCACTAAGAAATATTCTTTTTCCCTTTTTGATTTTTTTCTTTTTGCCATAAAATCTACATTGTCTGCCATTCATATAGCAATAGTAACTAGAAGAAAAAAGACCACATGATAAAAAAAACATGATAGAGAAAAAGACGAAATACATAGATAAAGCAAGGCAAATTGCTCTTAAACATATAAAAAGATCTTAACCTTATTCATCATGTAACAGGGTGCAGAGTTGTAGTCCCCTGAAATGGAGTATTCTCACCACAGACCTTTGGTTAGGGGAAGGGGGAAGTGGACTTACGGTACTTTGCATTACAATGACAAGTTGATGGTTAGTTGATAGCAGTGCTGCCACCTCAGGCAAAATGTGGATCTGACTCTAAGGGTGTATCCTGACTCTTGGCATAGCTAGGGGAGGTGGAGGCCCTTGCGTTACTGGGAACTCTTGCCCTGACTAAAGATGGAAGCCAAAAAAAGGTAAAAGATACAGGAGGCCTGGCAGAAGTAGCTTATTGTAAGAGAGCTGGATATGAGGTCATGTAGGAAGTTCTGGGTCAAAATAAGGGTGAGCAGAGAGGGAGAAGAGAGTCGTGACGAGGAAGGAGCCATGAAGTAAGGGGGAAATTTGGCCATGAAGTTTGAGAGAGGAAGCAGCAAGCCACTATCCAGTTTGTAGTCAGGATTCCGTCCTGAGGCCTGCTGGAGTGAAGTAGCAGGGAGCTGCATCATGCAGTCGGCAGTGAGGATGGCAGCCACGTGGGCTGAGGAAAGTATAAAGGGAGAACTGATGGAGCTGGGCAGGGACCTGCTAGACCAAGAATGAATGCATGGGAGATGCCAGGAATGCTGAACCGTGGGCAGAAATGTATATTTCTGGTTCTCTGAAGGACTTTCAGGGAAGCCACTCTCTCTCTTGGGATGTGTGCCTCTCCAGAACTCTGTCATGATCCGTGTAACATGGCACATGTATTCCTGGACGACTATATAGAAGCTGAGGACAATGTACCCCAGATCCTGAGGGAGAGAGCTGCTGGGAGAGGATGGCAACTCTGAAACCCACAAATGTACCTTCTAGAGGGGATGGAGACCTGTTCGCTGATGGGGAACTTCTGGGCATAGTTTTGGTTGATAGCCTGGTGGGGGGCAAGGGAAATGCTGGGTCTCATGGGAGAACAGAACTCTGAGCAGGAGTTCTCCCAGCCCCCCTGAGGTTGGAGACTTATAAATAAAAACCTATTTTCTTCAACACTAATTATTGGGCTGTGTATCAAGGCAACATGTGGACAAGCCCTGGTTTTCTCAGTTATAATAAGAGTAAGACAAATAAAAATTCCATTGAGATACCGTTTCTCATTTGTCATACTTAAAAATATTCAAACATTTGCACCCCAGTGTGTTGGTGAGACCATGGAGAAACAGACACTAGTTCAAGGCAGATGGTAATAAAAAAAGGTGCAACTCCTATGGTAAGGGATTTGGCAGTATATGATAAAACTGCCCATTTATTTATTCTCTTACCTGAATTTATCCCAATGATATTTCTCAACTAATGTAAGAACTATGTGGAAGGAGATCCAAGACGGTACAGTAGTAAGTGGAAACTACACTAACCTTCTCCTAGGACCAATCTGGAATTACAACTAAATTGTAGAGGAAGTATCCCGAATAACCAACTGAACACTACCTGGAGATAAGCAGTGTAACCATGGGCAGACAGAAGAAACTGCTTTACCACAATGTGACTAGTAGAGAGTGTGGAGATGCAAGAGGGCTGGCTGGGCTCCTATGGGCAGCCTGTGAAGCTCCAGAGGGATATTTTAGCAGATGGGGGGGAGGGTTCCCTTGAGAAGTATTGGGTCTAAACCATAAGTTGTGCTTCCCAGCCTACAGCATCAGAGTCAGAAATGAACCCAGATAACATCCAGCTATGAAAAGCAGCAGGGTTTCTGTCAGCCAGGGGAAAAAAGTTGGAGACTACTCAGAGAGCCTCTTAAAGGGCCAACATACAACATTTCATTTGTAGCCACTTACCGTAAGCTCCATCAGAGGGAGGGCAGTAGACTAGATGCACCTGAGGAGAGTATGGAGTTCATAGCTCTGGAGAGAGGACCGAAGGAACAGACACCAGGATCCCTGTGCTGAGTCCTTCTCCATACTGCAGGAACCATCTTTGTCAGGGAGGACCATCCCCTCCAAGTGGCATCAACTTGAGGATAAGCAAGAGTAGGGATGACTCTGCCCCATTCTGTGGAGCTGTAGCTGATTGTAGTTTGATTAGCTTAATGGCTTACTAGTTTAAAAACAAAAGCAGAAAACACAAAGAAGTAGCCAAAATGAGAAGACCAAGAAATAGACTCCAAAGAAAAGAATAAGAGAATTCTTCAGAGGAAGAGCAAGATGAAATGGAGGCAAGCAATTTATCAGATAGTTTAGAGTAATGCTTATAAGGGTCTCACAAGCATGAACAAAAGACATAGAAACTATAAAAAAGGATCAGTTGAAAATAATGAATGAATATCTGAAGTAAATAATATACTGGAAGGAATAAACATTAGGTTCGATGAAGCGGAGAATTACCTCACTGATTTGTAAGACAAGGTAGAAAAACAAAAACAAAAACAAAAAAAAACCCACCCCAGCCGGGCAGCAAAAAGAAAAAAGAATTTAAAAAATGAGGAAACCCCTGGCTGGTGGCTCAGTGGATAAGGTGCCAGCCTGTGAACCCACAGGTTGCTGGTTTGATTCCCAGTCAGGGCACATAACCAGGTTGCAAACCAGGTCTCCAGCCAGGTCCGTAGCTGGAGGCAGGAAAAAGGCAACCATACATTGATATTTCTCTCCCTTTCTTTCTTCCTCCCTGCCATTCTCTGTAAAAATAATGAATAAAATCTAAAATAATAATAATAATAATAATAAATAAAATAAAAATAAAAGTAAAGGGATGGAAAGATATTTTATGTATATGGAAAATAAAAAATAGCTGGGGTAGCAATACCCATATCAGACAAAATAGACTTTAAAATGATACAGAAAGTTGTTCACTGCAGTATTATTTGTAATAGCAAAAAATTGGAAATGACCAAATGTCTTTCAAATGTTTTGTTATTGGTCCAATTTCATAGAGAGCAACTGGAGTATACTCTGATGTGTCACCAGATGGAGAGCAATGCAGCTGTTAAGACAGAATAAAGAGGATCTTTATAAACTGATGTCTAGGGATTTCTTTGATATCTTATTAAGGGGGAAAAGCAAGTCAAAGAGCAGACTATATAATATGTGACCTTTGTGTGAGAAAGTAGGAAAAATAAAGATAAATAGATAAATTCACTCTTTCTGTTTGCCAAAAAGAAATAAAATTAAAAAACTAAAACTAATGAAAATGGCTACCAGTAGGAGGTCAGGAATAAGGCAGGAGGGACAGAATTAGGCTGAGACTTCTCTGAAAATCATTTGACTTTTAAGCCGCACATGTTTTACATGTTTAAGCAAAAGCTTAACTAAAATCACTCCTATATAGAAAAATATAAGTCTATGTCAAACTGATAGGGAAAATAATGATTCCAAGTAACTTTTGTACCTGCTAACTTTGCATACTCTTAGTAGCTCACATTTTAAGATTAAAAAACGGAAAGTGTGAAGAAATCTATTAATCTTTACACAATAGTTATTGTTAGCAATAACAATTGTAATTTTGGTTTTTAAATAAATTTTAGGATAAAGCAAATAAGTCAATGTTTTCAGGTTTTGTAAGGGAATAATATATAAAGTTAGAAGTCGATATTTTAAAGTAAAATTATAACTATCAATGTGAATTTTCAATTAAAAAAACACATTTCCAACCTCTGTCATTGAACATACCTTGAAACAATGACACTTGAGGGAACATGAATACACCTATTTTCTAGATCATAGTTATAAATGTCATCATCCAGCAGAGGCAACCAAGGCTCCTTAGAGATGGCAGGCCTAGGACATCTCATGTCAGGAACTAAGGGAACACTTAGAGATTAATGAGATTATGTCTCATTGGGTCAATTTGGGATAATTTGCACATCAAAAATAAAATAGCTATGTAGATTATAATTAATTAAATAAACAAAATGTCATGAGTTTATTATAATGGGCCGGTGGAATGGGAAAGAAAAGAGGGGTAGGGAAAACCAGTTACTAAATGTAGAAGGAATGATAGAATTAGAAAATCACATTTTCATCTGATTCAACTAAGCATGAGTAATCAAAGCTAAAGACATTAGATGAAACATTGTTTGTAAGAAGGATATCTATGAATGGCTAAACTATCACCTCACAAATTAACTGCTGGCTACCAGGTTGTTAAGAAAAAATGGTACCTTTAGAATAGAGAGATCTGGATTGTTACTGGAATCAAATGAACAAAGTTGGCATCATTAAAAGTTGGATGACCTGACTTTATGAATTTCTTGATGTGATACAATGTAGGTGTGCAAGAACTATCAGGTATACTTGCCCCAAATGTTTAACTTGTTAAAAATGTTTAACTTGAATGAATCCTTCAAGTGTTTTGGCATAATTTTTAGTTAAAGGTAAAATTGAAAAACACCATCAGAAAAATAAATATAACATATGAGTCATCCTCAAAGACAACTTTTTGAACTTTTCAAAAAAGTCCATGTCATGGAAAGGTTTTAAAAAGAAAAATTTGGGGAATTGTTCTATAGTTACCAAGCAATGCATTAAACTTGATTGGATTTTTAAAGTTAATAAAAGGCATTTTGGGAACAGTTGGGTACAATTGATAATGGACTGGTTATTAGTCAATGTAATGGAATTGGAATTATTGTTTACTCTCTGAAGATAAATACTTGCATTGAAGTTATTCTCTTAAGTGATGTATGGTGATTTATATGTAAAGTAGCATGATATCTGCAACTTCATATGGCTAAAGAACATATATATACATATATGTAAGGGAGAGTAAAAGAGAGGACATAGGGCAGAGAACCAATATGGCAAAATGTTAATAATGTTTAACTCTAGTTGGTGGGTATATAGGTTCATTGTATTATTTTTTTAACTTTTGTGCATGCTTCACATTCATAATAAAATTGAGGAAACAGTTTCTTGAGAAAGAAAAAACACTCAAGAAACCCTCTTTTAAACAGTGACTGTATGTTAAATTTTATCCCAGATACTGTGCACTAGAACCTTGGTACATAAAATAAGATCTGAAATCAACAGCATCATTTTTACAGCACTATTCACCATAGCCAAGGTATGGGAACAACCCAACTGTCTGCCAATAGATAAATGGATAGACAATGTGGTGTATATATACCACTAGTGTCAAGAACTGTTAAGATTTTGCTATATTTTCTTCTCTCTCTCTCCTCTGTGCCTTTGTTTCTCTTCCCTCATTCCCTCTGTCTATACAATACACCCAACAAATATTACCGAGCCTTAAAAAAAAAGAAATCTTGCCATTTAAGGAATAAATTGCACTGCCTAAGAGAATAATTTCAATGCAATTTATTCATTGCAACAACATGGATGAACCATATGCTAAGTAAAATGTTGGACTCAGAAAGATGATTATGTACTGTGTGATCTCATTTAATATGTAGAATCAAGAATAGTTAAATTCATAGAAACAGAATAGAATGTTTGTCAGGGACTTTGGGGGTGGGAAAAAAGGAATGGGGTGAATTTGTACTCAAAGAGTACAAAGTTGCAGTTATGCAAGAAGATAACATTTTTGAGACTTTAGATACAGCATGTAAACTAACAATATTGTACAATATACTTGAAATTTGCTAAGATGGTATATCTTGTCTTCTCACTATGAAAAACAAACAAACAAAAAACAAAAAACAAAAGAATAGAAATGGCTACTCTGTGGTGGCAATGGATACATTAATTAGTTTGTGGTGATCATTTCACAGGTTATATGTATAAATACATCAAGTTGCAAGAAAAATAAATTTTGTAACCCTCTATGGTAACAGAGGTTAGTTAGACCTATTTTGGTGACCATTTCAAAATACACACAAATAACCAAATCATAATGTTGTATACCTGAAACTAATATAATGTTATATATCAATTATACTTCAATAAAAATATTAATAGCAATTTTACTCATAATAGCCAAACATTAAGAGCAGTTCAAATGTCTATCAAGAAGCAGCTAAGTTCTGGTATATCCATACAATTAAATAAATAATACTGAGTAGTAAAAAAAGGAGAAAACTATGATACACGCAACAAAGTGGAGGAAATCAATGAAAACTTTACAAGTTTGTGTAAGAAACCACCCACAAGAGAACACATTCTCTGATTCCACTTTATGACCTTTTAGAACAGGCAAAATTAAACCAAGGTCATAGAAACCATACTGGGATGGTCTTTGGGAGGAGACACTGACGGAAGGGGCAGATGGGAACTTTCTGATGTGACGGAAATGCTCTATATCTTGATTTCAGGAGTGCCTATGTAGTTATACTCATCTGTCAAAACTCCTTAACTGTATAATTGAAGTTCATCCACATCATTGAGTGGAAGTTATATGTCAACAATAAAAACAGTAAAAGCAAAAAATGGTCACTGGTTTGATTCCCAGCCAGGGCACATAACTAGGTTGCAAACCAGGTCTCCAGCCAGGTCCGTGGCTGGAGCAGGTGAAAGGCAACCATACATTGATGTCTCTCTCCCTCTCTGCCTCTCTCCCTTCCCCGCTCTCTGAAAATAATAAATAAAATCTTAAAAAATAATAATAAAAGCAAAAAATAAAACCCCAATATCAAGCTGTACATATATTAAACATACAGAATATTTACATGTCAATTATACCTCAACTAATGTACTTAAAAACAAGAAAAATAAAACTTAAATGATAAGAAAAAATGCAGAATTTTAAGTGCTATCCCATAGCTGAATCAAAATTAGTGCTTGAACAAGATCTCCAATTGACCTACTTGCCTATTAAATTTTGAGAAATAATGATAACAGATAAAATAACAAGGGAATCTTTAGCGAAACACATGTAATTGTCCAACTTGTTACTGCTGCAATTACAACTTTCAGACTTTACAGTGTATGTAAATTTAAAACAGCAGGACATAACATATCGGTGGAACTTTTTGCTTTCCCTGAGGAGCATAGGATAATTGCTCCATCATCCTAAACCCATATTTCCACTCATCAGGTACCACAGGAAAATAAGGGGGCTTCCTCAAAGGGGGAAAACAAAGATCTGTTGGATCCTGTCCTGAATTTCTCCTGTAATGGCTCAGGATTCACAGATCGCATGGAAACTGCCTGGAGTAGGGAGTGGAGCCGCAGAACTGGATTGGCATTCACTGAAACTCCTACTTCAAAAAGAGTGGGTAGCTGATGGCTACAGAAGCCGAGGGAATATAAAATTTTCTCTCCTTCTGGTTTATGGGGACCTGTAATCTTGTCGTTCCTTTGTGTCTTAAGAGAAATGTTCTACCACCTTCTTCCTCATGGCCCATTTGCTCTAAGATATCTACTCTGGGCTTTCCAAATTCATCAAACTTCTTAGAGGAAAAAAGACCTATGTAAATTTCAGGTAACCATCATTCTTGTGGTCTTTTTTTCCCCCCTATTACTTCTAATCTACACGTGAATAGAAACACAATTTGTTGAGTTTCTTCCTATTTTCCTGTTAAGCTCAGCCAAGGAGCACATTGAGTCATTTGTCTTCAGAATTACAGTCAGTTGCTGATGTTTTCTGTGTCTTCCACACTCCAGATAAACCCCTGGGCTACCTGTGCCAGTTTGCACAATAGCTGCCCAGCACAGGTAATAAGGCTGACAAATGGCTCTCTGTGTCTGGCACTTTTGAATGCAATTAAGAAGTGATAGCTTGTGTGAGCATTGCTAGTGCTATAGGGCTTTGTGATGAATAAACTCGAGATGCCTTGATTCATATCACATCTTTTCAAAAACAGCTTCCTGTCTTAACCTGGCAGGATTTTCCGAGGGATCTTGTCAGTCAATGTTACCCTTGTTTTCACTGTAAAAGGAAATTGGCCAAGTGGGATGTGACGCTCCTTCTCAATGCCCAGCCTTGGAGTCCATTTTCTCTTCAGCATCCCTTCTTTATAAAATATACAAAAAAGAGCCCTGGCTGGTGTGAGGCAGTGGATTGGTGCCAGCCCACAAATCCAAGGGATGCTGGTTCGATTCCTCAGTTAGGGCACATAACCAGGTTGTAAGCCAGGTCTCCAGCCAGAGGTAGGGGAAAGACAATCATTGATGTTTCTCTCCCTCTCTGCCTCCCTCCCTGCCCTTCTCTCTCTAAAAATAATGAATAAAATCTTTAATAAATAAATAAATAAAACAAATAAATAAAATATACAAAAAAGTATCAGATCCCCTTTTCCTGGAAATAAAGCAGGGTGCTCTTCACTTCTTCCCCCAAGATTTTTCCTTCTCCTTTCTGTGATCAGTGTTGGTTCTGTGACCTTATTAGTTAGATTTCTTCTGTCCATTTGAAGTCTTTGTCCTCCCGGGTTAATTTAAACGATTAAATGATGCACATGAATATCATCACGCAGGAAAACAAGATGGACTGCTACTTGTGAGCTGTAGATTCAAGAACTGAATTTCTTGGTACCCTATGAATTTGGGAAATTTGTTTAATTTTTCTGAGCCCCAGTTTTCTCATTTTTAAAACTGGGATTGATTTAGTTTCCTCGCCTGCCTCCTGAGAACATAAGGAGGAGCCAATGTACCTGAGGTCAGGTGCTTTTTTACACTTTTGAGACATTGTAGATTTCAGTGATTAAAAAATAATATAGAGAGATCCTGTATATCTTCTCTTTCTCCCAATAGTAATTATTGCACAACTATAGTACAATATCACATCTAGGAAATTGGCATGATCCACTGGCCTCATTAGATTTCAGTAGTTTTAAATACATTTTTGTGTGTGTGCATGTACATGTATTTAGTTGTGTTTCAAATTCTTAGGACTATTGTAAAAACAAACTTGGTGGTTTAAACCACTAGAAGTTTATTCTCTTGTAGTTCCCCCAAATGAATGGGTTGATGAGGCCTTGCTATCCCCACGCCAGCTTGCAGAGGGTCCTCCCTTCCTCGTTCAGCGTCTGCTAACCCAGGCATTCTCTTGGTTTGTAACAGCAGAGCTCCAATGTCTGCCTCTGTCCTCACACACTCCTCCAGTCCCTGTGTGTCTTCACATCATCTTCCTCTGTGTGTGTGTGTGTACACATTTCCTTTTTATAAGGACACCAGTGATATCGAATTAGGGGTACATCCTGCTCCAGTATGACCTGTGTTACCCAATGACATGTGCAGTGACCCTATTTCCAGATAAGGTCTTAGGGGTTAGGGCTTCAACATATGTTATTTGGGAACAGAATTCAAACTGTAAGAAGTTCTGTGCAATTTTATCATATACGAAGTCTGTCCCGAAAGTATCGATCTAATGTCAATATAAGTAAAACAGTTTGCTTGTCTGATACTTTCAGGACAGATCTCGTATATAAATTTTAATGACCACCACTGCACTCAAGATAAAAATAATTTCTTTGACATCAAGATTCTTTTATAGCCATGCACACCTTCTTTCTCCTGCCCCTACCCCCGCACATCCTTGGAATACCACTCATCTGTTCTCTACCCTTATACTTCTATCACTTGAAGAATATTATGTAAACAGAATCACACAGACCACTTTGAAACCTAAAGTCCTGCACTCACACACAAATATATGGAAGTGTAGCTGGGTGCCCTTGAGTTTTCTAGACCGGCAGATGTCAGGGGTTGTTTCCCTAATTATTTCCCCAGTTATTTTCTTTGGTGCTCTTTGCTGGTCTGCAGGGGATGTCAGCTAGCACTTTCTTTTTCCTTATTGTCTTTACCCAGAGAGGACTGGAGGGCATGAGAAATGGTTGTTCTCTGGTAAGTAGACTGAGACTTGGCTACCACCATATTTCTCCATTGGTAAACCCACGTTTACTGCAACAGAAACTCAACTTGAATCTTAAGAAATGAAAGAGCATACAATCCCAAGATTTCTTGATTGAAAGATGCATTACATATAGCAACAGAATTACACAGTCTCAGAGCTAGGCAGAATCATGAAGGCCACCTCTTTCCTTTGCTGGGGCTCTACTTCCCCTGAGACAGGTAAGACGTATTCTGCTGCACTGTACTCAGCAGTGTACCCAGGATGTACTTAGTATATTCTAAAAAGGTGGATTGCTTTTTACTTAGATATATTTATATATTTTGGCTGTTGTCCTTTTACCTGATTTGCCTGTTTTGACTGCCTAAGAGCATATTTCTCCTGGATTTAGACAACTCAGAGACTTGCCTTATGTCTGCAAAATCAAAATAGACCTGGAAGTCATACAATGCACTTTTCCAGAATCGCCAAGCATAAAGCCTACGATTATGTTTCTGAGGAGAAAGAAAACTAAAGCAAATTTTGGATGCTTGTAAATGAAGTCAGAGGTTGATCGCTCACTGTGGTCCTGAATTGCCCAACCATTTTCTTACTGGAGGGTAAGTGGGGCCTCTCTCAAAGCTTCTTCATTGTCCTTTACAAATGTTGTAGCAATTTAGCAATCTATCGGCTTGACTTTTTTTCTATAAACATGCTGCCTGTTAGATGGCGTAATTCAAATTCACACACAAACCATGAGATGTTTTGCTTAGCAAGAGCTATAATTTAAATGTAACCTCTGTAGAAAGCCATTCAACAGTGCCTGTATGTGAAGTGTAATTTAGTCTGTAGAAGCAATCTTCCCTCTGCCGTTCTAATATGTGAGCTTGTTTGCTAAATAATCATTGTAGCATTTTGCTCAAAGCAGTGGTTTTATGTATTTTCCCCCCCACCACTCCTAAATGTTGCCAAGGTAAATGAGAGTTCTTGGGAAACTGTTACTGTCATGTAGTTTTCATTTGAAAATGTCACAATAAAGCAATGTTCTTTGCTGCCAAGAAGCTTGGAACATTAGAACATGATAAACATAGTACCTAAATACAGTAAAATAACATAGCATAATGGCTTGGTTCTGTCTGAAAATAAGAGGCTTTTTGTTGTTTTTATTTTACAGGGTCTGGTTGAGGACATAGCCGGGAGTAAAATGGAGTGCATAAAAGAGCCATCAAGGTGGGTGTTTAGAGGAAATTATTATTATTTGCAGCTTGGGCTGAATGGAAAGGAAAAGAAATTTGGGAGAAAAATGTACTCCAAATAAGTGAAATGGAGATTACAGTCCAAAATATGCCATTAATACCAAATTACAAAAGTCTTTCCAAGAGTCAGGTGGAGGCACAAAGTAAAAGCAAAGTTTTAAAGGTATAATTTGAAGAGTCAGGAGAATATACAAATAGAAGCAAGAAAGAGAGGAAAGTTACAGAGGCAGCCAGATAAGAAAAGACTATTTTCTAAATGCACTTTTAGTGTCTTTATCCTGCCTACTACAACATTAGAGATTATAAACTATAATTTTTTTGGTATGTGTTTCAGCTCTAAAAAGGGCTGGACAATAACATTTATCAAATCTGGCTGATGAGTACATAGGTTCAAGTATCCCTTGTACTTTTTGTATTTTAACATTATGACAATTGCAAAACTAAAACACGGGGTTGAGAATTTGAGTCCATTAAAGACTCTTGGATTGGCAAACACATGACATCATGGTATAGTAATATGTGAGACACTATCTGCATTGCTTTCACATATATTTGAAGTCAAAATCATTGTCTTCCAACAAGATGATGGAACCAATATGTTATAGTTTCATCCTTTAAATATTTGTAGGGTGATTGCTATACACTATTCACTCTGCTGGGCACTAGGCATTCAAAATGAAAAGATTTATGCTTTATTTTCCAGAGTACTCTACAGTACTTTTCCAGAATATTCTACTACTTCTTAATGCTAACTTCCAGGTGAGCCTATTTTCCCTTCTGAATAATTCTGTGTCTAGAGTTTCTCAACCCATTAAGATACCACTCCTTCCTATCACTTGTCATCATTCCAAAAGTGATTTTTTTTTTTTTTTTTTTTTTAAATCATAGCCATTCTTTAATCCTGATTACTCACCTTAGATAAAAGTTATTCATCATCATGCCTTCTGGCTACTTCCAAAAAACAGTCCCAACTGTATGACATTTTCAACCATTGAGGGTTTCGGAATGAATAGGCCTGATGCTGTAAAGCCAAATTTAAAGCAAGATTTCAAAAATGTTTTGAGCAAAGACAACATTACTAAAATAAACACATTTGTGATCATTACTTTAAAGGGGAAAATATTCATGAGATGACAATGTTCTGATTTTTTAAAGCTGCATTATTTTAATCAGCTTTTTGTATATGGTTTTACATATTGAAAGTTCAATAGTGGGGCAATTTTATTATTAATATTCTTTATCTTAAGAGTATCTCTTATCTATTGTAGCAGTTAGTGAAAAAAAAACAAAACACAAGAAAAAACATGAAATTACTTATAAACCATTTGACTTATCGGGCCCCCCCAAATCATGATTATGAATTCTGCATGTGGAACAGATTATCATTCAAATTAATATTGTATTCTGGTTACTTTGTATTTATCTTGCTTTAGATGGTAAGTTTTTTGAGGACTGAGACTCTAGCCCTTAGCACAGTGCAGGCTGTTAAAAAGTGTGGATTAAATATATTATTGTTCACTTGATGCCTGAATTTGGGTGCTCCAGTGACATGGCTCACATTTTGAATCAACGAAATGTTGATTTTTCCCCCAGTGGCAGGAACTGAATTGTGTTCAGCATTAAGCCAGTGCTAGAATTATTCCAATTAGATGTCACAGTGGTGGGGATAAATTTTGTGACTTTAGGCAACCTGGACAGATTAAACCAACTTGGACAGATTAAATCAGAGGTAGTTTAATGACAAGTATGGAGTATTGGGCTGCAATATGAAGTAGACTCAGTGAATTAGATGAAGGCTCTGGCTTCCTGACAGCAAGCAAGAAAGCTTGGGAGGGAATTAAATGTAATGTATGCAAGAGGAGCCTATGAAGGGCACAGATTGTCTTTCAGATGAGTCTCACTTCTTTTTTACTCAACTGTCTTAGGAAAACATTTCTTCTGGACCAATGTCAATAGTCATGTGCAAACATGTGGCTTTCTATGCCTCTTTGAGATCGAGTTATGACAATCAATAGTATGACAAGGTTGTGTGCTCTCAAAGTGCATTAGGAGTTTTCAAAACACATTAAGTTGGCTGTACCAAAGCTTCTTTTTGGCCTAAGAGGCTACGCTGGCTTTTATTGGCCACTGGCTTGCCTCCTGAGGCAAGAAATGTCCTTGAGTGCCTCTGAGTGTGTTCAGTGATTCCAGCTTTTCTAGAAGAGCCCACAGCTCTAGCAAATCAAAGCTTGTTTTTCTATAGGTAGGATACTTTTGTACGTGAAAAGGGGGTCCCCTTTGGACAGCAATTATAAACCAAGACAGTCCCAGGCCAAGGAGGATAAAAGGTCATCCTACACAAGGAGACTATCCTTGGGTGGCATTTAGTTGTTTCTGAACACACAGAAGTTCACTTGGGTGTTACTTTACGGCATGATTAGCCTACTTGTTTGGTGGTACTACTTTTGGGGGGCTCCCAGGGCAGTCTTGCTCATCACGTCCCATTTCACGTTTCCTTTTCCCAAAGGAGCTGGGTTTGTTCTGCTCTTGGTCCCTTGCCAGCCCTTTCTCATGGCAATCCCCCAGCTGCTCATCTTCCTTGTTTGCAGTCAAGCCCATTTCCTTGGCTAAGGACTCTAGCCTAACTCATGTTGCTGCCTGAACCCCTGAAGCTGCACCTCTGTTCCTAGAAATTGATGTATCCTAAAATATTGGTGCTTCTTAGGAACAGGAAGAGAATTTTGCTGCAGAATGTGGGGAAAAGTTTCATGAAGAGAGTCCATGATTCTCTTGTGTGGGTGGAAAACCCATTTATGTTTTCCATTATCCAAATATAAAGCAATCTTCAGTAATGATGTAGTTAACAAAAGCAAACATTCACCAGGTGCCTACTATATGCCAGGTATTCTTATTATATTCACTACTAATCCCAGTTAAGCCTAACAACAGCTTTGAGGGGTAAGGTGGTAATCACTCACACTGTAGATGAGAAAACTACATCTTGGAAAAGTTAAGTAAGTTGTCCAGTGTTACATAGGTAAGAAGAGGCAAAGCAGAGATTTGAACCCAGGACTTTGTGTATTAGATTTAGGCTTGATTTTCTAGTCTATTGCCTTTACACAGGTAATAGGTTATCTTGAAATTGTCTGAGATGACTTTATGTGTTTGCTTTTTTGTAAGAAAATACTGTTCAAGGATAGATATCCTTGCTTTCTATTGATAATCCATGTCCACTGCTTCTACAGTTTCTGGCACAATCTCTACTTCCTGGAGGTTCTTGTTATTGAAGTAAATTGTCACTCTCCCGTATTGACTGTCCAGTCTCTCTATTTCACCATCTTGTGTAGAATGAATCCAAGTGAATGAGTCATTCTCTCTCATTCCCCATCTTCTCATTTCCATCAAGAGCTAGAGTAAATTTGTCAGTCTCCTCTTTTTATTCTGACACCAATTCTGATGTGTGGTTTCTTTCCCCATGCTAAGCAATTCTCTGACACCAGCCAGTGTCCTATCGGTCTACAAGGAGACAGCATCGGATCACACAGGTTAAGTGCTCAGTCCTGCAAGACTACCCTCCTCAACCACACTTTAAGTGCCAAATAAAAATCCAGATCGTCACCTGTACCTCTGATCAACCAGCTATAAATTAGAGGCTCAAATGACACCCTCCTGGGATTCAATTTCTCTCATAGAACTCAGAGAAACAGTCTACTTAATACATTACTAGTATATCATGAAAGAATATAATTCAGGAATGACCTGATGAAAGACATGCACAGGGCAAGTATGGGGTTAGGGCTGAGGAGCTTCCATGCTTTCTGGACACACGACTCTCCCAGCACCCCTCCATGTGGGAAGTTTCCTAGACTCTGTCCTTTTGGGGCTTTGTTGAGGCTTCATTGCATAGGTGCGATTGATTGAATCATTAGCCATTGGTGATTGAACTTGGTATTTAGCCCCTCTCCCCTCCTTAGAAGTCAGAGATGGGACTGGAAATTCCAACTCTCAAATCAAGAGGTTGTTTCCACTGGCAACTAGCTCCCATCCTCAGGTGCTTTCCAAGTCCCCTCATTAACATAACAAAAGGCACCTTTATCACTCCCATCACAGTCAATTCCAACGGATTTGGAAGCTTTCTGCAAGGAACAGGACAGAGACAACCTATTTATCACACCTCTGTGGTCAGATGAGACCAGATTACTGAGTTCTTTCCACTGCAGTGGGCTAAAATGATGCAATGCCATGTCCAGGTTTAGCCTGTAATCCCCTCCCTGCACCCCCAAGCACTCCTCAATAGTCTCTTTCTCTTTTCATTGGCCAGACCCATGTGTTGGAGGGCACTGGTCCCTGAGAATGGCACATGGAAGCCCTGTGTTTACCCCCTGCCCACTCTACTCTCAAGATCTTTCAATGCCCTCACTCTCACAATCACACTTCCCCCCACTTTAGTTGAAAATGTAAAAAAGAATTTTCAGTGTGGCCCTTCTTGGACTCTTAGCTTCATATAAATTATTTTGATTTTTCCAAAATATTCCTCTAAAGTAGAATGTAGTTGGAAGTTTGGTCTCACAGGAAATTCAAACATAGCAGAGTTGTGTTTTGGAAACTTTAGGCAGATCCCTGTATTCCCTGTTCATATGCTGTAATTTGTTTTTTGGTTGTTGCTACCTCCTTCTGTGTATCTTAGTTCCCTAGAGTCCATAACATGGTACAGAAAAAGGGAAGTTATTTCCATTGGTTGCCTGCAAATTGTTTCCTTACTTTTCAAGTGGAATAAAGATTAGATTCCATGGTGCTCCCTACCTGGAAGTAGTTCGACAAAATGTGAAATTTCATGCTTTATGGACCTTGCTGATGGTAATTAATATACACAACTTCTTTCAAAATGACTACTGTAATTTGCATGTATTTTTTTGTCTGAGACTAGTTTTTTTTTGCTACAGAGTTTTGAATTCTCTAAGTATTATTAGTTTCTGATTGTGATGTCAATTTAAAAAATGGCTGTTTCTTTGGGACTGGTCATTTGATTAGCATTTATCCAAGGTTTTGCTGAGTTATTTAAAAAATACATCTACCATTTTTAGATGAAGCCTTAGGGAAATTATTATGCTTAAGAATATAACTCATGATATTTTAATAGACTAAACTGGGATGGAATCATTGAAGGCATCATCATGTGAAGAAAACCCCAGGGAGATTATTAGCAATTTAGCGTTTACAGTTCATGAGAGAATGCTAATTTCACTTACTAGAGAAAAGTACCAAGATGGTAATCATTTTGAATAAGGCCCAATGATTGTATCAGCCTAAAAATGTGAAGTTGAGGATTGTATAGATATCCTTAGAATGAAAGCAACTGATAGTGTAGAGGAAGTTGAGCACCCCTGATTTAGTTAAATTTTATTTCAGATCCGGTCTGGAAACTTGAATTTCAGCAACCTGTCTGCCTTGATGGTTTCTCCTAGTTCTGTGATTTAAACCTGCACAGGTGAGCATTAGCTATAGATTAGGGTATATAAGCCTTACCTTGTAACTCTAAAAGCCTCATGTGTTTTCTGTCACCCACCCTTTTTTTGGCTGTTATCAGAACAGATGTGAGGACCTCATTCCTCAGAGTCTCATCTTTTTTCCCCCACATCTTTCTCCCTGCCCACTAGCTCTTCAGGCTCCTAACTTGATTGCACAATATTAGAAAAATGTTTTTAAAAAATGTTCCTTTGTAAGTAGTCCACTGTGCCGTGTATAGGTAAGGAAAGTGAGGCGTAAAGAGGTAGCTGATTGTTCAGTTACAGAATACATTAGTGGAAGAGCCAGGTATATATGACAAGCTCTCTAAACTCTGAGCTTGATTTTTTTTTTCTAGTATGTTATCTTAATTATTTCCATTGTGCTAACAGCAGTTCTATCCTCAAAGTAATCAGAACTGATCAGTCATGGGCAGCTGAATCACAAAGCTGCCTATGTTACTTTAGACTTATAATATCTCATTCAAATTGTAGTAAATCACTAGTAAGTTATCTTTCTTACATAGATAAAAAAGGAAAGGTTGGGAAATTGGCAGACCAATACACAATAATATTTAGAGGAATGAAGGGGGACAGGGCATATAGAAATGGCACAGGTTGAGAAGAACCAGGAGGAAATGGGAAAGTGAAATCTATATAAATTAGTGACCTATAAAACTCATAGTCTTTCAGGTAAGAAATTATGTGAGGTACTTTGGGATTTTCTTCTAAAAGGAACTGTATCATTAGTAATAAGCACCCAGTAAATGTTAGTTATGTGAAAGTAATGGCACTAAATCATTGACCAAATGATCTTACTTAATCCCCACTACACTCACCTGAAATGTAGGTACCCCATGTTACCGATGAGAAAACTGTCTGGAAACATTTTAGAAATGTGTTCTAGATCACATGACAAATAGCAAAGTGGAGAGTTAAAGCTAGGTCAGCTGATTTCTCTCCCAGTCTTTATAAGTGGTCCACAACAGGAAGAGATTGCACTGAGCTCCCCATCTCAAAGGTATTTTTCAGCTCTATAAATTTTACTATCATAGATAGATAAGTTATGAAGCCTTACTTAGTAATTCTCTAAGACATTATTGTTCATTCTCAAATTAATTGAGCGATTTCTCTGAGCTAGGCATGCGCTGTGTATTGGGGAATCAAAGGTGGTTGAGAAAGCCTTGTAGACAAGAGAGAATTGAAGTTATTGTCACATACCATACTAAGCCCAGTGATAGCAAACCTCAGAGAAACCCAAGAGAGCTCCATGACGAGGTGCCTGCTGAGGTGGGAGGATGTGGAGAGAAGAGGCCGTACCAGTTTGTCTGGGCTACCATAACAAAATACCACAGGCTGAGTGGTTTCAACAACCAAAATTTATTTTCTCACAGTTTTAGAGGCTGGGAGTTCAAGATCAAGTTTTGGCAGGTTTGGTTTCTTCTGAGATCACTTTCCTTGGCTTTTAGATGGCTGCACGCCTGGTGTATTTCCTGTGTCCTAATCTCTCCTTTGTATGGCAAAGAATTTAGCTCCAAATACAGTCACATTCTGAGGTCCTGGGGGTTAGGGCTCCAACAGATGAATTACACTCCAGTCCATAACAAGGGCCATTTGAAGTTCAGAGGGGCTGGCCTGGCTCTTGGAAGAATGTACTGAGAAGAACCAGTCTTCCTCACCCATGGGCCATTGCTTGGAGCAGTATCTTTTCCGTTTGAACTCTCCTGTGTAAAATCACTTGCAGGGCTTGTGGAAACAAACTCCAGATTAGAGCTTCTGATTCAGTAAGTCTAGGGTAGGGACTGAGAATTTGCATTTTAAACAGCTTCCCTGGTGTTGCTGCTGCTGCTGGTCAGAAGACCACACTTCCAGGAACTACTCAGTGACAACTGAGGGCCAATGCTCAGGCCAATAGCAAAACCCAGCTGCCCCCCAGAGGGTGCTGAGTAAGGCTTCAGGGGTTCTGCAGGGATTGGCCTGGAGAAATGCTCTGTGCTTTCTCTTTTCCAGGCTGATGGTAGGAGCCCTTCTTTTCTATTGCCATCTTTAAGAAGCTCACTGGATTCATTGGCGATAGAGATTGTCTGTGTTCCCTGTTCCCTCTTCCCCCCACCCCCTTTCCTCTTTATTTTTTTTCTGAGCAGTTTGCCTCAGATAGGCTCTTCATTTGTGTGTGCAATGCAGCTGTTTATTCCCACACAGCATGGTGATTTCTAGCCGTGCAGCTCCGACATTTGTCATTGTTAGGCATGGCTTTATATTTCCTCAATGCACTTAGTTGTCTCTTTCCTGAACTGTGTGCGTGTACATGGGGAGGGCTGAGAAAAACAGGTTTGTCTTATTTAGTGGGTTTTTCATCATGGAAGTCTAGCATGTAGTTACCCTGAGGATAGCTCTCGATGAGGGTTGGTGCTTTTCAATGCTGTCTTGAAGCTGGATAGTTACAATTTAATACCAACTTGCTACCAATTATCATAAAACAAAACTAAGAAATTATGCTTATAACATTCTGTTCTCCAGGCACTAAGTCGGCTACAAACATGTTCATTATTATTACGGGCATTAGTGTTAAGTACATGCATTAATATTTTACTTCTGTATTCTCAGGGTTGAATGATAGTAAAACTAATAAGCAGAGTACTGAGCCCTTAAAGAAGGGATTTTTTTTTTCAGTACTCATTTGCCTGTATGTCCACTTATGTGATGTGGACTGAATCAATCATTGCAGCCAGCTCTAAAATCCATTTAGATTGCTCCATGATGAACCTGGCCCAGGCAACCGGGAGCAGGAAGGAAGACAAAGGAGGTCAAGGATCAGCTGTGGTCCCATTCAACTGCCCACTGCATAGACAGAGCCTCTGCCTCAATTATGAACTTTGTTTCATAATGTCACATAACACAACAGACACTGACTCCTCCCTCTGTGTTTAGACATATACCTGTGGCCATGAACAACACATATTCAGATTACACAAGTATTTAGTATAGGCACCATAGCAAAAGGAAAGGTGTTCAGGGAGTTATTATTATTATGATTATTTTGCCTATTAACCATTATTTGGTCTGGGTTGTTAAGGAGCTCCTCTTCCAAGAAGTTAAGGAGCTTCCTATTCTTGAGATAGGAAGACCTATCTTCCAATCATCCATTCACTTAACAGGTATTTACTATATACTATGTGCCTTCTATGTGTGAGGCATTCATATTATCAGCTGTGAACAGAACAATACGTTGCACATGTAAGCTTCTCTCCCCACGGAGCTTACAAAGCTTATCTTAAATGACATAAGCAATGGTGATGGAAGTGTTATGAGGTAAGTAGGGTGATATGATAGAACCTGGGGAAAGGGTGCAGTCTCCTTAGATGGAGTGGTCAGGGAAGGTTCATTGAGAAATTGATATTTAAGATGAGAGAGGAGGGATAGGAAGGATGTGTGTGTGTGTGTGTGTGTGTGTGTGAGAGAGAGAGAGAGAGAGAGAGAGAGAGAGAGAGAGAGAGAGAAAGAATATGAAGGAATACATGTGGGAAAGCCTTAAATGACCAATGTCCTAATCACATTGCCTCATAAGATGTATGTGTTTGAAAAATATGGTACTCTTTCAATTATAAGTAAAAGTCTAAAGTAATTTTGGATATTAGATAGTGTTATGTGAAAGCAGAGCTTGGTGGGCAGCATGGTCAGTCATTGTGAAAGCCATGGCCAGAGGGGAGTGTAAGGGAAGTGTGGCAAAGACCCATTTTAAAATTTTGCTATTATACCTAAAAGACTGTGATGCCAGCAGCAGCCAGTGTGTTATATAAAATTTGCCCTAGGACATCATCCTCTGAAAAAGAATAGAATTCCTCCACTCTTGGCTTTTACACATTTGGCTGGTTCAAGGCAGTGGCATAACCATGGAGACAGGTGCATGTGGTGTTTCCCCCATAGTCTCACCTGCTTGCCTGGGCTGTGGGCATGATGGACTGCATTCCACCTGTATGAATAATTCCATGCCCATTTGGAATTGCCCATAGATCTGAACTGCACCTGCACTGGCCGCTCAGCAAAGACACAAGACCAGTCTTGTGTTTTTCGTTAGGCCAAGGCTCTATGCAGCAAAACTATACAGTTAAAGAGTGAAAAATCTATTCAATTAACCCATTGTTTAGTATTCAAACATTTAAGTGATTGGGCTTTTAACTGAATTGGCCATAACTTGAATGGGCATGCAAACTGTTTAAATCAGTCAAAATGAAATGAGGGGGAAGAGATAATTATTCTAGTCTAATCATTTATTCAAACATTTCTGAAGACCTATCTTATGTTGTTGGGCTCATCTCACTGCACCTGAGAGTAGTTTTCAGCATGATGAGAGCTGCTGTTACACAGTGGAATCTGGGAGACACAAGTCTGATCCAGTCACATGCCCTTCTTGCACCTTGAATACAGAGTTTACCACAAACTCACAGAGAAGATCTAGTTAAAGTTTCATGTACTGATTCTAAATCCTTTTCAAAAGGTTATATAGCCTTGGCTGGTGGCACAGTGGATAAAGTGCTGGCCTGTGAACCCAATGGTTGCTGGTTCAATTCCCCAGCCAGGGCACATAATGAGGTTGCAAACCAGGTCTCCAGCCAGGTCTGTAGCTGGAGGCAGGTGAAAGGCAACCATACATTGATATTTCTCTCCCTTTCTTCCTCTTCCTGCCCTTCTCTCTGAAAATAATGAATAAACTCTTTATAAAATAAAAAAAATTACAAAAAAGTTATATAGTAGTTTCAACTTATTGAGATGAGTGGAATTTTGTGAAATGGTCAGGGAGTTTTCTACACAATGTGAACAATCTGTGTTGGCTTTGGAGGTTGGGGAAAAAGCTAGTACATCCAGAAATGCTTATGCATCTATACTACAGTATAGGACCAGTGAGAAAAAATGATGAGGTATAAAAAATGGTTGTGGCAAGTTTATGAGGGCATTTTAACCACTATGCTGAGAAACATGAATTTATTTTTTAGGGTAGAGGTTCCCAAACACCAGTGCAATAAAAGATCACATGATAGGAGAGAGGGAAATGTTTAAAATTCAAATTCCTAAATCCTACCCACTTAGATGATACTTAAGTAGGTCACAAGTGAACTCCAGTGTTTCAGGTGGTTTGGATGCAGGGGGTCTAAGAACCACCATCCGAGAAATTGCTGTAGGTGATCAGCAGCTCTGGGAATGTTTAAAATGAGGGAGTATGTTGTAGAATTGCATTACCCTGATCTAGCTGAATTTTCCCATTAACTCACTGCATTCTTAGCATTACTGATGCCATGGTAGATTACCTGGTTTGAATACTGCCTCATCGGTCACTGTCAGCTGGAAACCACAGGAGATTAATATTAATAATAACAGGAAGTCAAATTTTCTCTGGTGCTGCACTGTACAGAGCTGCTCATGAAAATCCCTCATGATAAATGGAAATATATAGTCATGATTCAATATGAAAATTTCCCTAACCACGACTAAGCTTTATCTGTATCTGCATGATGGTTTTTATTGTGCCTGGCACTCTGTGGAGGTTCTTAGCTAATCCAAATGTCTTTGCCAATCTCATTTCCTCCTATCGACCCCACTCAGACTCCCATGGCTTCTGGCAGGACCCTTTTCCATTCATTATCATCATACCTTTTTAGCAGGTGCTAACTCTGATCTTGTGCTCCTCAAATTCATTTTTCATAGTATTATCAGAATTAGTTTTCTAAAGCTGTGGTCAAGATAATGCCACTTCTGTAAAAATTATTTATTCCTCCAGCTTACCATTCTCAGAATACCCACAGAATTTCAAATAGTTTTGCTTAATGAGCAGAGTTCCCTTTCTACTTCTCTAATGGTGGAAATCTACTTATGTTTTCTCCTTCTTCCATGAAGACTTCCAGATGCTCCCAGTCGTTAGTAATTGTTCTCTGCTCTCTTTTTCTACTGCACTTTACTTTGACTGTAGAGCTAATTTACTTTTGCCATGTGACATGTAATAACATATCTTAACATATTTTATAGATGCTTCCCTGTTTCCCCATCCCCTCTCCTCTTTTCCAGTTATATGGTATGCTTTCTATCAGAGGCTGAGGCTATAAAAGTGACTAGGTTTGGCCTTCTTCAAGCTAATTATATTGCAGTGCAGCTAACGTAGATGTTTCTCTTCTCAGTTTATACTGGTTGGGGCAAAAGTAGGCTTACAGTTACTCATATGGAAAAAATTAAATAATAAATAATAATGCAAGAATAAACTCTGTGTTTCACATACTCACAACTGTAAACCTACTTTTGCCCCACCCCTGTATGCAGAGGGTAGCCTAAATGTGTAAAAGCAACTCCTAAATCTCAGTGAATTAACTTAATAAAGGTTGGTTTTTGCCTCCTGTCCTGGTCCAGTGCAGGTTGGTGGAGAAGCTCTTTTCCACACAGTCACATTCATGGACCCAAGGGTCTTTCTAGGGGCTCAAATGTCCCCTGGGCCCCTGAAGTCCTCCTGGGGATTTTCACATCAGGTTAGCAGGCAAGGAAAGAGAGAAACAAGGATTGCACGGGGTCATTTATGAACCAGGACTGGGTACATGAACCCTTTTGCCCATTTTTCTTTGGCCAGAATTCTGCCACATGACTCCTTCTAATTATAAGGGAGGCTTGAAAATGCAGTTTAACCATGAGCCTGGAAAAAAGAAGAAATGAGTTTAATGAGCATTTAACTAAATTGTCTTGCGATCTCCATAAGAGAGTGTTGTAGCACATGGTTCAAGAGGAATAGACTTGGAACAAGAAAAACAACAATATAATCCAAGTCTCTGGATTGTCAGAGAGCGTCACATGCCAAGTAGTATTCAGTGGCAAGACATGTGTTGGCACCTCCATGGAGCCAAGACCCCACTGTTAGCAGGTCAGACTCAGGAGGGAACCAGGGATCTGTTTAATTTTAAAATGAATTAAGTAAGTAAGTAGTCAGGCTCTGACAGCAGAGAACATTTAGTCTGGAAATGAATGGAAACATGCCTTCTTGAAATGGAGCAGACCAGGCTTCAGCCTTTACCTGGAGGAGGGCTGGGGCTGCCCAGCCAGGCCCTCGCACCGGCTGTGTCTCGCGGTTGATGAATCAAACTGGGTTTGTTTAAAGGCTCTCCCGCCACACCAGTCTCTTGTTCCTCCTCAGCCCTCCACTTACCCTAAATCCTTTATACCGAGGGGCATTTTCGAGTTTGACAAATTGCACTGTCTACGCGGAGATAAATGAGAGCAGCCTGATTTTTATTTAGGCCCGGAAAGTCTGCGGCACCTAGACTCGCGTTTGAGCAGACAGCCACCCCTGGAGCCCGTGGGAGCTGGGAGAGAAGCCACAGGGACTCAGAGTGCTGCAGGGCCCACGACATCCAGCAGCTTGCAAAACTCCCATCCCTCAGCGCGGTTGGCCGAAGGGATCAGGTTCATTCTCACAGGCCATTAACAGGGCTTCCCAGTATGAGGGTGGTTCCTTGGGGCCAAGTTCAGTCTGATATTGCTGCGGAAATGAATCTTCTGTTTCTTTTCTTGTGCTAAACACAGAGGCCTCTTGAATGTTCTCATTCCTCACATTTATTTGTTTAAAAAAAGGCGTTTGCTGACAGCACCCCCATTAAGATGTCTCCCCTTATTTATCAATCCGGCCAGGCTTCCTGACAGGAAGGGGGTTTGGTGCTTTTTAAAAATAGGTTTTCTTCCCCAAAGAAGCAAAGCGTGGAGAGAGAAGGAAAGGAAAGTGAAATGTGAAGCTTGTAATGTGAAAGGCAGTTTCATTATTTGTCCTTTAGCAGCTTTGTTCCTGCTGAGGGATTGTTTGGGTCTCGCCCCAATTTGTTGGCCATGAAAGCCCAGTTGCCCAACCGTAAAAGACAGAAAAGGACAGAAGGAGAAAAGGATTTTTCTGGAACTAATCCTGGGCCTTTCGACTGAAAGAGGGTCAGGGGCCAGTTATCATTGTGAGGATATGTGGGAAGGTCCCCAGTTTGAGCTTTCAAGGTGTTGTGTCTAGGAAAGTTCTGTCAGACACTTGAAGGGTCCATGGGTGAAAGCTAGTACCGTTTGTATAGATTGTTTTTTCAGAGACCCTCTTCATCTGTCTGAATGCAAATCCTCTTACTGCTGTTTACTACCCATCAGAAGAATTTAAGGCAACTCCCTGCCACTCCTCCACCATCATCCCAGCTGCCCCCATCCCAGTGATGTTGGGAACATGGTCATCGCATGGGAATGGGATGAGGGCTAAAGAAGGGAAAGAACAAGCCAGCATCTGCTATAGATTGACAGCATAATATTGTCAAAATGGCACTGGGAGAGATAGCAATTGGAAACTGGTCCTGCTTTAGGTCTTTCTAGCTCTCTGGCCAGTTAGAAACCATTCCAACAATTTGGACCTCATTTCTACTTTATAAAATGAGGCTAGGGGATCTTGGTTGCTTAACCTCTACAGTTTCTTTTGGCTCCATGAATATGGGTCTGAAAACCTTTTTGATTCTGATACTCCTACTCTTTACAGCAATGAAAATAAATACATTGGGAAAACTTGTCAGCTTTTGGGTAAATATATACTGCTTCCTCTTTTTAAAGTAATGTGCCTTTTATTAGTACATATGAAAGTACTTACCTCATCGGAAAGCCTTGAGCATCAAATGACAAAAATTTGAAGGATACTTATAATGACAGCCATATTGTCCATAGCAATATGTATTACTCACAACTATCCCTCTGTGTCACAGATATAGAAGGCAAAAGATTGCTTTGAGGTTTGGAATCAAACTTAATTTTTGCAAATGGAGTCTGTCCTAGATTGTAGGGCAGAAGTTAGGGTACCTTAGAGAAGGGGATGATTTACCCTTTGAGGCCACAGAAGAGACCACTCCTGGGGAAACCTCTGCCTTTCAGCAGTGACAAACTCGTGGGGCCAAGGCTGTGATGTTTGATGTGGCATATTTGTTGTCCTTAAAACAGTGCTCAGAGGTCTCTCTGTGAAAACGAGCAATGTCAGAAAGGACATGTCTAGTCTCAGAGCCGGAGGAATCCTAATGGGACACAGTTTGAAATAGTTTTAAATGACAAACGGAGGGTCAGGGTTTATGACGGGGGCTGTAATCAAAGGAGTGTTGGTAATCCTGTGAAGAAGCCTGCTGCCTCTCAAACCCAAACATTATCCTTTCAGTTGGGTCCATTTGTGGCCAAGCAACAGGGAGTGAGGACATTATTATTCAACATCGCTGGGTGCCAGATTTTACTCTCTAGAATCACACCTGTCCCCCAGCACCTCTTCAGTCCAACTGAACCAGTAGAACCTGCCTAATACCTAAGACAGTAGGAAGGTTAAGCCAAGTGGAAACCCTGCCCTCCCACCATGTGATACTGTCCCTCCCCAAGGATCAAATTCCCTTCCTGGTATTAGGCTAGCTATACGAGACAAATGGAATAGGATATGACATCCCATTGTTCTTAAATTATAGATCAAAATTTGATTAGCTGATTGACTAATCTTTTAGTAAATCTGTGTATCTTCAGGGGACTGAAACAGACTATTCAGGGTACTTAATGTTCAACATCTTGGGAAAACTTAGTTGTTTCACAATCTGTGTATTTTTTAAATATGCTTTCAAAGTGATTGAAAACCACAGATAAAAGGTACCAATAAGACAACTGTGTAGGTGGAAGCAAATGCACATGTGTATTTTGCTGATCTCACTATATATTAACACAGGTGCACGTGAGTGAGTGATATATGAGAGAGAAACAGTGACAGCAACTTAATTAATTCTACTGACATTGTTATGCTTTTAAATACAAAAATGAATTGAGAGTGGAGCAACCTAGAAATTTCTATGACTGCCACTGATGTTACTTTTCTATTCAGTAAAAATGGGACTGCAAATGAACAAAACCAGTCAACCCCTGGCAACTGATGTTCTATTGGTGCTGAGCTCTCTGAAGAAGTTCAAAGAATGACCTCCTTGCCTAGAAAGGAAGGACTTCTCTGTTCCTGTGCCCTCTGACCAAAGAGTAACAAGGCATTTCAGCTCTAGAAAAAGAAAAAAAGAAAAGATTGCAGTTGTGGGAGTTACCGACTTGGCTCCTTATATCTCTCCTGGTAATTAGCAGAAACATTTTCCTGACAACTTCTGTTAGAGACAATATTATCTACAAAAGTTCTGAAGAACGAAACCTTACCAAAAAAAAAAAAAAAAGAAGGATAAGAAAACTGGGTCAATGTGCAGTGGTTTACTTGAGCTGTCTGCATATGCGAATGAAAAGCTCTCAAAAGTAATTAATACTCTTAGCAGTATTTAGTTTTCAAATGGTCTATTCTAGTGGTTCAGGGAGGTGATAGATTTGTATTAGTCATTGACCATGCCATTAACTAGTTGAATTTGGGCAAGATACCTACTTTCTTTTGTTAAATATTAGATTGCAGGATTGAGTAATTTCTAAAGTCCTTGTCAGTTCTATATTCACTCTATAATTCTCTCTCTGTAGGACAGTGCTTTACAAGAAAGGGTGAGAAGCTATTTGTCTCCTAGGGGACATTTACAATACCTGGAAACATTTTTAATTGTCACAATTAGGGACATGAATGAATTCCTAAAGGTCATAGATTCTGTTCCTCCAATGAGCATAGTGCCAGCAACTTAGTTTTGTTAACTGAATGTTGAACCCCCTGATGAGTCCCACTGATTTTATTTAACTTCCCCAAGGTTGAATAGTATGATGTGGCAATGCAAAACAGACTAGTTTTACAGCGATTCTTTTTTAAAGATCCTTCCTCTTCAGTCACTATCCTGTTCACTGAGAGAACAACCATACAATGTAAATAGCCTTAAGAGAAGAATTGGATATTCACACTATTCATGTGGAAATAGATCTATTTTTGCATGGGATTAATGACATTCCATGAGGCAAATGGATGAGTAGGAACTTTTGAATGAATGCAAGAGGGTCTTCCAGGCACCTCTAAGTACCACCTCATTGATATTATATTCATCTGGTTTACCTTTAAAGTTAGCTGTGCATTTTGGTTGTGCTGATGGTCTTGAGGGAACAGCCAGGGGAAAAAGGTGAAAATAGGCCACACAGATCTTTTGTCATGGGTGGTGTAATGGTGGTCCCAGGTGTCCGTCTGCATCCACTGCCTTATTCATGACAAACCCACATTTATGTGGGCTGTTTCTGGCTACTGAGTGAACTTTAAGTCAAGTTCATTGTGGAAATACTAGGACTTTCCAGAAGAGGACTTTGAATTTGAATATTCCAATAGGCTGCCTGAACCTTTCTCAGAATCATACAGCTTAACCAACCTTCTTTCTCTTTCTCTCTCTGCAGTTTCAGACCTGCATCTTCATCTGAAGGTTATCCCACTTTATCCTGTTCCCTCCCTAATACATCTCTTGCACTTCTGTTTTTGTCCTGACACTTGTTTCTCAGAATACACGAACTAATGTAAGTGGTCCTGATAGTGGTCTGAGAAGTCAGGCAGGAAGAGGAAGATTAGAGGTGGGCTAACTCACTTCCTGGTTGGCAGAACAGATACCAGTTGCAAATGATTTTACTGATGAGATGTTAGAAAGTGTCCTGGTGGAGGGGAATGTCATTGTAGGTGAAACGGGGAGAAGCAGTAGCTACAAAGGTAGTGGATTTATCTGCCTAATACTCAATTCTACTGAAGCTCTTCAGCTTATTGAGAAATTGGGGGCTATGGGAAATATGCAGTGAAAATGAGAGAGGAGCCAGTTTAGTGAAGCGCTGTAAAACTTAGAAATGAAACTAAACACAGGTGCGTAAGCCATGCCATCCATCCACTTTGTGCCTAATAAAAATGGGTTTTCATTTAACTGAATTTTTTGGTGTGTGTGTGTACCCAGCCGACTTTAAGATTTGAGACTTGGATTGAAGCTAACACACAGGAGGAAACAAAGAATGAATATTACATTTTTTAAAATTGTAATGACTCTAGTGTCTCCTAGAGAAGGTTAGGTCATCCAGTGGATAATAACATTTGTTTGTAATCTTAGCATTTATGAAAGGCATCACTGATTATATTTATCTATATCTTGGATTTGTATAATGATTTTTTGCTGAACAACCTGGAACCTGAACAGACAACTTTAGAAGCATGATTTACTTTGTTTGAAAATTTCATTGCAAAAACCCACCGATTATTTACTGTGTTTGTAATAGAGTGGGTGATGCAGAAGTGGTGAGTTTGGTGCACAAAAAGCTGGACTAAGGATCCTTTATGATGTATTTTCCTCTCCTATTTTGATTACATTTTCCTTCAATTGAATGATTTCTCTTTTTCCTTCTCTCAGTCTTTCTCTCTCACCCTAAGCCTAGATTGAGCCAAGGGTATTTCCTCCAAAGCCGATGACCATGTAACCGAATTATTTTCTCAACTGACTGAAAACCGACTTTGTTTTGGAAGTAACTCTCTTTTTTGTTGCATCATCAGTTCTGAGATCACTGGTGTGAAATTTTCCCTCAGTTTTGACTCACAGATCATCTTTTCTTTAACACCTTTTGACCTTCTTTCCAAGCTGCTCTAAACCATCGAAAAAATCTTGCATTCCCTTATTTCTCCAACAGGGATATTGCATGAAAATCCTAGTACAAATACTGTGCTTTCAAGGTATCACTGAGGGAGTGAGCTTTTACTGTAACTGTAGAAAGTTAAAGGGTTCTGGTCGATTCAAGGATGTTGGATGTTGTTGTGATGGATAGGGTGTGGCCCACAAGGCCTAAAATATTACTATTTGGATTTTTACAGAAAAGGTTTGCTGAACCCTGATGGAGAAACTCTCCCACCACTCCCTCTTTACCCCATGCTGACTTACTGAAGAAACAAGGCAGTTTTTCTGTAAAGAGACCCGCATTCTTAATTTGTCTAGTTGCTTTCTGTGATGGTGTTCAACTTGTTTATCTTTCTCCTCCTTTTCTTAATAAACTTTAAGTAAAATTTAAAGTTTTACCTGATTGACCTGATACGTGCTTGTTTTAACCTCTAAATATCCTTGTTATCTCAAAAGGCTCCCCTTATTTATTTTTATTTTATTTATAAATTAGTTTTTAAAGATTTTATTTATTATTTTTAGAGAGAGGGGAAGAGAAGGAGGCAGAGAGGGAGACATCAATGTATGGTTGCCTTTCACCTGCTCCAGCCACGGACCTGGCTGGTGACCTGGTTTGCAACCTGGTTATGTGCCCTGGCTGGGAATCGAACCAGTGACCTTTGGGTTCGCAGGCCAGCACCTTTCCACTGAGTCACCAGCCAGGGTGGCTTTCTTTATTTAATCAGATGTGCCTGGCTAATAAAATGGGCTAATGCTTACTGCATGCTTACTGTTTGCCATAGGTTACCCATCCATGTTGAATGTGCAGGAAGAATGTGAAGGGGGATCTATTATATAGGTGAAAGCAGACATCATTTATATGGCAGAAATAAAAGGACTTAAGAAATCCAGGAGAAAATAGCCATTCGATAAGACCTTGAAGAAAAGCAGAAAAAGGGAAGCGGCAACTGCAGAATGTTTATGTTCTTGTCATTTCAAAGAAAAATGCACCCCAAACACAAGGGGAATTTAACTGATGAGTTAGGGTTTCAATAAAAACCAAAAGGGGAAATTTATGACTCCTGGCTGTCTTGACAAAGTAACCCTGTGTAAGCTATTCCCTGTCTAATTCCCACCTTCTTGGATCCATTTATTACTTGTTTGTCCTGCCCTTTGCTATGAGAGGCTGACTTTCATGGCCTGAATCCCCAGCTTCCTTGCCCTCTGGCTTCTGGTTGGGTTAGGCTGAAGGAAGTTCTCCCCAAGAAATCTATGGATACCAGCAGAGGCGGGTGATAGGGAACAGGTTAGTTACTTACTACATTAATTCCATGAATATAAGCGAGAGGTTTTTATCAGTCAGGTGCCTGCTAGATTTTATCAGAGAAGGGTAATATTTATAAATGTGAGCAGTGATGAAAAGACCTGAAAAAGGACTCCTGGGTGACAACAATGTGAAGCAGTCCCACCCTAACTGGTAAGGCCGTAGGGTGATGGCTAGCATTGTGGGAGGAAGGAGGGCTATGATTTTTTAACGCTTAGAGCTATTCTAAGAACTTTTTTGTTGTTGTTGTTGTAAGAGATTGTAGGCATTGTGTACTATAATATGCCACCCCATGAAAAAATTGTTCCCTTAGAATTAAATTGAATCTGCTTTGACTATCAGATTCTTCTTTCTCTGATAAATAGTTACCTTGGGTAACCAGCTCTTCTTATTGGACAGTTTCCTCTTGTCTCCAGGGAAGCTAAGAAAATAATACAAGACAACCCACCTGCCTTCCTAGGTCTGCTGAGCTCCCTCCCCCTACCCTGTGGCAAAAACACCTGATTCCAGCTTTTCAGTAAAAACTGTCATACTGGTGAGTGACTATTGGAGTCTGCAGAAACACTTCAAGGACTTTTGATAAAAGAAAAAAGAAAAACCTTGAGCCAAGAGCAGATGAGAAGGTTGCTTTAGAAAGAAATCCAATAGAACCATTGGTCAAAAAATTAGTCTGTTAATTATGGCTCTTTAAATTGTATTTATTTAATATGTATCAGTTATGGAATCCCATGGGCAAAGCTGGTGAGAGAGATGGCAGCAAGTAACCGTTTCCATGGTACCAAGTTCTCACATCCAGAAGACCATTCGTTGTCTTGAAAAAGCAAATCATTGGAGGGAGGATGCGAGACACTGATTTAAAATAATGAAACGTTTTTCCTTTGCATGAAATTCTGAATTTTCCTTTGGCATACACCTCTGTCCATTTTGTGCTCTCCATAGACAATTAAATATTTGGTGATGGTTAGGAGTCATACATGTAATGAATTGACACATCTTTTTTAAGAAAAGAGAAAGAAGCATCTTAGCTAGTTTTTATGGCTGCTGTAACAAATTATCCCAAAGTGAGTGACTTAAAACAACACAGATATACTATCCTGCAAATTTATAGCTCAGAAGGCCAATCTGGGTCATAACTGGGCTAAAATTAGTGGTGGCAGAGATCTGTTTCTTTCTGGAGATCAGAGGAGAGAATGTACTTCCTTGTCATTTCCATTTTCTAGAGGATGTTTTCACTGCTTGTTGTGTGGCTCCCTCACTCCATATCCAGAGGCAGTAATGGCGGGTCAAGAGTTTCTCACATCCTGTCACTCAGACCCCTGCTTCCATATATTTTTATCTCCTCTCTGACTCGGACTCCTCTTCTGCTTCTTCCTTCCCCCTTTAAAGACCCCTCGATTACATTGGCCACACTGAAATAATCCAGGCCAATCTCCCTATTTTAAAGTCAACTGATTGATTGGCCATCTGCATTCTATCTGCAAGTTTAATTCCTCTTTGCCATGTAACATAGCATATTGACAGGTTCTGAGGTTTAGGATGTGTACATCTCTGGGGAGAGGAATTATTTTGCCCATAACATTAACCAGCAATTAGCAATCCCCGGCGAGTGAGCATCAGCCATTCCTATCTCTGTGCTATGGCCGTTACAAGAGATGAGTAAGATATGATGCTTTTTCTCAAGTAATGACATCAGTTAATTGCAGAACAAAAACTAAGACACATTGAACAATGAATGGGGCTGGCTGAAAAGGGTGAAGGGATTAAGCAAAACAAACAAATAAATAAAAAACCTTATAGAGACAGATAACAGTATGGTGATTATCAGAGGGGTGGGGGTTGGGGGGAGTGGAAGATGGCAAAGTGTGGGATAACTGGTGATGGAAGGAGACTTGGGGTGGTGAACACATGATAAAATATAAAGAGGATGTAAAATTATACACCTTAAACCTATATCATTTTATTAACCAATGTCACTCCCATAAACTCTATAAAAAAATTCTAAGAACAAGCCCTGGCTGGTGGCTCAGTGGATAAGGTGCCGGCCTGCGAACCCAAAGGTCGCTGGTTCGATTCCCAGCCAGGGCAACATAACCAGGTCTCCAGCCAGGTCTCCAGCCAGGTCTGTAGCTGGAGGCAAGTGAAAGGCAACCACACATTGATGTCTCTCTCCCTCTCTGCCTCTCTCCCTTCCCCCTCTCTCTGGGAATAATAAATAAAATCTTAAAAAAAAATAGAATTAAAAAAAAATTCTAAGAACAATGAACAGATACTGTGAGATGTAGAGATCACAAATTGGCAACCCAATGCATCATGTATTTGTTTGGTGGCAACATGCACCTTACAATCTACCTCAGCCCTCAGGTTCCCTATTTCACTCATTTATACTACCAGCCATCCCGAGAAAGCACCTGAGAGCTTCATCATGTATTCCATGTATAAGCCAAGTTTTGAAAAAGAAAAGTACAACAGGAAAAGGCATCATAAAACTACCAAAAAAACCCCAGCTCTTTTTCTCTGGAAATATTTCAATTAGGTAAATATAAGACACGGAATTAGTCTAACAATCGTTAAGTTATTTAAAAACTGTTAATAACATTTTATTTACCCAATGTACTGAAATATATCGTCATTTCACTATGTAATCTAAATACAATGGTTGAGATAGTTTATAATCCCTTTTTGAGTCCATGTGTGAGACTACTATGTTCTACTTTGTTAGCAAATTTCAATTATATAATACAGGGTTATGAACTACGGGCATCATGTTATATATTAGCTCCCCTAGGCCTTATTCGTGTTATAACTGAAAGTTTGTACCCATTTACTAACCCCTCTCTAGTTTCCCTACCACCCAGCCCCTGGCAGTCTGTGAGGTTATTTTTTGATGTAATATCAACTCCTTGTGTTTATCCTTTACCTATATTCTTCCTAAATTAAAACCAAACCAAAACAAAAAAAACTGTTTATTCCAAGTTCATTTCTAAGAAGTAGATTAAAAACCATGTCTGGAACTTGGTGATTCTAGACTTATCTGGAAAAATAATCTCTTCTCCTTTATTAGCTGTTCATGTTTCTGATAAGAAAGGCCAAGACCTGGCAACATTTTTTAGGGATCAGTTCCTGGGACAACATGTAGGGGGCAGTGTTCCTAAGGAGAGCAGAGTAGGCAGCGCTCTCGGATAATGCAAGAGAGCATTCCCCACGGGTCAGTAAAAACCTTTCAAACAAGCTCCTGAAGTTGTCCCCTGTGCTAAAGGATTACGCCATTAACTTTAACAGTGCCAATGTGTTCTCACTTCCAAATCCTGCTTAATTAGTATCCAAGGTAATATTAAGAACAAACTTCATACAGAGGAAAGTGAAAAAGCATTAGCTGCTCATAAACATGATGGTCTCTGGAGACACGGTGAAGGAAAAATGATGCCACGCAGAATATAAACTGTTATCTATATAAATTGTAAAAAATGAGCCAGGAGGATAGATTTCCCGAAGGGTTAGTAACATACTTGAGTGTAGTTCTTTCTAAAAGAACTTTCAGGGATAATAGTAATGTTTGATGTCTGTGCTGTACAATATGAAAGCCACTAGCTATAGGTGGCTGTTGAGGGCCAGAGATGAGGCTAGTGCAAGGGAAGAACTAAATTTTTAATTTTATTTCATTTTAAGTTAGGTTTAAATTAAGTAGTAGCAATATGGTTAGGAACTACCGTATCAAATGGTATAACTATAATGATGAACTTTTCTTGCTTTGCCCTTCCCATCATGCTGATCACAACAGCAACAAACAAAACAAACAACAACAAGAAAAGCCTGCCAGAGCACACAATAAACAAGTATACTGGCCCAGAGCTGCGAGAGCCTGGCTTGTGTGGCTATGTCAGGAGGCTCTGCAGATCCTGCATAAGGCCGAGCAGGATGGGGGGTGATGGTGGTGTCTAATACTGAATGATACCAAATTATCAGGGGGGACCGGTCCATGACTGGAACTTGCTTCACAAGGTTAGTGCTGTAGGTGCCCATGTCATGATTCTGGTGCAAAGGGCGGAGATAGAATTACTACCCCTGGATTTTTTCGTGTGAAAAGGCAGCCACCTACACAGATGGGAATTGGAACTTCCTTAGGGCTTCTTGTCTGTTAACTCTTCCATTCCCAACATTTAAACGGTTCCCTCTTGCTAAGTGGAATCCAATCTGTATTTTTAAATTGTGGGGACTCTTGGTGTATGTGTCCCATTCAAGTTGCTTGGACCTTCTGTAATGGTAATAACTACTTCTGATGCACAGTCTGACAAAAGTGTTTGCTTTCGGATTTGCAGTTTGTTTCAATAAAGTCTTAACCAAGGTGTGGGGCTAGAAGGGCATTTAGTTGTATGATTAATTTATCAGATATATTGAAATGAACACAGTTGCGTGAAATAATGATTATCTCAGAGAGTACTGGCTGAATGATCCCCATGTCAATAGCTCTTTGCCACCCTGCTTGAAAACTTTAGTCTTCACATGTGGTTTGCTTGAAATCATTTTAGTTGTTTTGATAAAACTTGTGCCTAAGGAAAAGCTAGCTCTCAGCCCTGCTTTTCAATTCAGAGACTGTCTTGTCAGGGCCAAAATGAAGTAGAGAGATCAAGCTATGTCTTAATAAATGTAATAATCATGATAAATTAATAAAATAAGTTAACATACAAAATAATACAATTTAAGAATTAATAATAAAATAATAAAAATAATAAACATTTAAAAATATCTTTAAGCAATTTTTCCCTTAAACTTTTCAGGCAATTATTGTTCTATTGACTAATTTAAATCTAACACCATTCTCTCCCTGTGTTTGCAATGGAGAAAACAGTGAGTGTGTCTGTCATTAGTTTTGTATTCTGAGGCTGTTTTCTTAATTGCACAGTCTCTAGGAGCTGTTTATAGATGCATTTGATACCTTTTTATAGCTCCTGGGATACACATATCTGAATTACAGCATCATCCACATCAAGTTGGCTTATTATACATAAAAATGTACACCCAGAGGCCAATTGCCTTCATGGCATCTAGGCGACACTCTGTGTGTTAGGTTATAGATTGAGTTATTTTCCAGCATCTTGCAACTACCCACATGCCCAATGCAGTGAATATCTTTATACACAGAGAGCACATTAGCCATCCCTCTTCTTTTCTTCCCTTTCTCTTCCTTCCTTCCTGTAAATTTTGAGAGCAATTACTACTATGGAGAAAGGCTGTCTATGTGCTTCACATTGTGGAAGGTTCTGAGGTAAAGTATACTTGCTTTTTACTAGCAAGCACAGTAGTCTACAATTTGTCAGAGTTCAAGGTGTATAGAAAATGACCTATAAATGCTGGTCACTAGCACTTGCAACTTTCTGGGGAATTAATCAACAGAGAAATACTTATTGAGACCCTAATAGATATCTGAATAAATATTATACATGCTCTTTACCTTCAGGGAGCTTATAGTTTAGGTAGGGGGAAAAATATAGCAACCATTAAGTAACTTATGAACAATTTCATCTGCGATGCTGATTGTTTTAAATACAAAAAGAGTGAAACTAAAGAGAGCAGGAGTAGTTGGAAAACACACCATATAAAAGTAGAGATGAATTAGAAGAAGAGGCCTTTGTTCATATTTGGCTAATGTTATACAGACAATGGCTTTGCACTATGATTAGGAAGTGAATTAAACTGATCACCTCCATAACCACTGATAAACCCCACACCATTTCTATATTAGCATTATACACTAAAGTTGTTGAGTTGTTGAGACCTTAAGACTGATTCTTATAGATTTAAGCCAGCTATTGAGAACTAGAAAAATTTCCACTGAGGCTGTGGAATAGTGCTGGGCAAGGGAAAATTATGGTGTGGCTCTCAGAAAAGTTCTGGAGCCCAAGGTCTAGAAATACTGAGATATGAAATCAAGGGAAGTGTCTGGTTGCTGCAGAATCCTTGGCTCCAGGAAACCTGTGCAGGGTATCTTTGGTTTGTGTCTCCATGTTTATTCAAGCCCTGTCCTGTGCGTGGGAGGTTGACCAGTATAGATAGAATCAAAAAATACCTTGGACTTCTGACTTCCAGCTGGGGCTGGTCAATGATTGATACTGGCAAGACACTAGAGGGAGAGAGAACAATGAAGTCAGAGTATTGATCCTGCTGACCTTCTCTTGACTTTCGCCATGGGGATCATGATGGGTTGGCTGCCATTATCAATTGAAAGGCCACAACAACTGTTGGGCAGTTTTCTTTTTAAAACTATCTCTCCAGTTCCTATAACTGACCTATTCCCTTGGCCCTTGGAACTAGAGATTGCAACCATTTACTAGTCCCAGGTACTGTACAAACCCTGTTGCTTTTCCTATCCCTGCCCACTCCTATGTAAATAGTGCCTTTATTACACTTCTCAGGTACTCAGGTTCAGTGTGCTTCTGATTTCCAGCTTCATACAGATTCTAGGATGGCAGAGGGGCTTAGAGCAGTTACAACTACCCAACAAAGCAGCTCATTGGACCATTTCTTCAGTCAAGGTACTAACTTGGGTGGCATATGTGAGTTTGAGCCTGCAGTCAACCTAGCTTGTGAAGAGGAAACCAATAACTTGTTTGAAAATGAAGCAGGGTAGTCAAAGCTAGGAATATTCCTTGGGAAGTGGAATCAGGAAACTGAGACAGATAGCTGAACAAATTAGCTGAACAATCACAGCCAGATAGTAAATCACCAAGGTCTTATTCTACACAATCCAGACCATACTGGGGCAGACCCACTTTGGCCCCAGTCCCTCTTCCATGATGTTGTTTGAAGGTGAAACTGACCAGAGAATGACCAATACACTTATTTTGATGCATCAGTATATTGAAGGTCACACCTGGAGAGCTGATGATTATTCTATTGAAGTTCTTCTCTTAGAACCCTCCTAAAGTTCCAGCCTTTAGAAAACAGATAAAAAGCCTGAAGACAAGAGACCCAGTGTGCATGACTTTGCCTTTCTTATTCAAGCGAGTATCTTTGCTTTCTTTCTCCTAAGCTCTAAAGGGGCCCCATTAGACTTGCATCCGGTGGGCAGTGGGCAGGTCATCCCAGACTTACCCCCTTACCCTATCTTCAAGGGGCCTTCTTCTGCCTCTGTAACTTGTTCCCTGAGCCCACGGAACCTAGCTCGCTCACTTCTTGAACATCTGTGATTTTCTTTCTGAAAGACCAAGCAGCTGGCTCGAGTCTTTGAGTATACTTTTGCTTTGCACGCTGAATAAACTCACTCTTGCATTAGAGTTCTTGCACTAGAGTGCTTGACTCCGAGTTCTTTCTTTGCCAAACCCAAGAACCAAGAACCAAGAGCCAATGTCCCTGGTAACAAAAATATATTCACTTCAGACAGTTTTTCACCTCTCAAGAGAGCTATAGCATTTCCGGGAGACCGAAACCCCCCTAGTTTAGGCAAACAACTCTGCTGACTGACAGCTGCTCTCTTTAATGTTCTTTGTAGCCACACCAGTATTTCTTCTCATTTGTTCTTATAAAAAAACATTAATTAATTAATTACACTGCTAAATTAGATATAACTCTAACTGCCCAATTTGCATGTGGAAATATTGTTTGTGTGAGAACCTACAGTTTTGTGCACACAAATAATTGGCTTATGCAAAATTGTGTAGAAAATGTTTGGTTTTTATAAACTTATTACTTAAAGCCGATTGTCTTAGAGCAATTATTGCAGATAGGAAAACAACCCAATGTCAGTCTTTTTCTCCAGGTGGATTCTTATCTCAGGCCTTCAAGTCCTATCTGATTATTTCCACAGCTTTGTCCCAGAACCTGCCTGCCCAGGAGATTCAGGGTGGAGTGGGGGGAGAGGGGAGCAATGAGGAGCAGACTGACATCTTGCTTCACTTTCTTGCTACGGCTGAGCTTTCACTACAGAGTTTTGCATCCAACAATAATGTGCAAATCAAGATCTCAAATGGATTTGCAAGTCCCAGGTGGAACTCAGAACAAAGGCATTTAAAAAACAAAACTGTCTTTTGACGTGCAAACTGATTAAGTGTGATATGTCCTTCCCTCTGAGGATAAGTGGGACAACTCTGAAGTAAGATCCACAGGGAGGATGCTCAGATGCCAGTCACTTATTCTGAAGTGATATTTGAAAACTCCAGGGGCTTTCCCCTAAAACTTAGAAAAATTGTGGTGTCCACCAATCCTGGGCCTGTCGATAGTCTGCACAATTCTGTTCCTTCCATAAAGTGATATTTCCTATTTAGGTGAAGAAATGTCTTACATTGAAAACAGTCACTTATTTTGAAAAGCTTTACATTTCTGCTCTGGCTGGTGTGACACAGTGGATTGAACACTGTCCTGCAAACCCAAGTGTTATTGGTTTGATTCCCAGTCAGGGCACATACTCAAGTTGCAATCCAGGTCTCTAGCCATGTCTCCAGCTGGAGACAGGGGAAAGGCAACTATACATTGATGTTTCTTTCCCTTCCTTCCTCCCTCCTTTCCCCCTCTCTAAAGATAATGAATAAAACCTTAAAAAAACAACAACAAAACTTTACATTTCTTTTAGTTAGTCAATAAATTATTAAGTAAATATTTATTTTCTATTGTGGGCTTGGTATCACCTAGACTGACAAAGAAATATAGTGAGTCATTATCCTTGGAGTTAAAAATATATATAAGAAATGAATTAGGTAATTAAGAATACAACAAAGTTCCATACTTGTTTAAAAAATTGAGACTTACTAAATATTAGCAACTGTGGTGGGATAAAATGCCAGGTCTTTGCTTTGAATCTGAAATACTTATAATCTAGTTGGTGAATGACGTGGGTTCAGGTTGTATTATATTTACTATAGATCGAAGAAGAGAGTGTAGTAAATTGGGATAGTTGAAAAATGACATATCATTCAGGGTGGGTCTTAAAAGATGGGTAGGATGTAGGCTGGTAAAAATGAGGAGTCCACAGTAATTTAGGAGGTGGAGTATAGGCCTGGAAGCAATGTGATAAGATTGGTTAGAAAGGGGACAGCTGGTTTCTTACTTTAAGGTTGGGGAGTTTATTTGAAGAGCAGTAGGAAACATGTCCTTGTGTCTTTTTGATTCTTGCCCTGGAAAGTTTTAAGACAGGGACCATCATGGTGTGTCAGGGTCCACCTGGGAAAACATGGAAACTTGGAGTCCCACAAGGGCCAGGCTAAGCCTGTAAGACCTGACCAGAAAATCAGAAATGCTGGGTACATACATGTTTCCATGTTTTAGCCAGTGGACCCTTGGGGAGGGGGAACTAGGTCCTGGGAAAATACTTTAGCTACTATGAAGCCCGGCTAGTTCTCTTACCCCACCTAGTCCCTTGCTGTAACAGCAGAAATTTTTAAAATTTGAATGCACATCCTGACCTGATGGACATCTCCCTGCCTCTTCACTTGTTTTTTTCCATTTCCCTGTAATTAGCATTGTTTAGTATTGACTGGTAAGCTATGTGCCTTCAAGTGTACTCCCTTGAATAAAAGAGTTTAGAAAACAAAGAACTGGGCCTTTGGTCACGGGCCAGATTTTTTCCCTCTTACACAAGAGCTGTTTGGGACAGTTTCATTCATCCACAGCACTGGGGGTCTCTGTGGGCAGGGGTCCCCCACATGGTGAAATGTGATAGGGATCATCCATTAGATGGCATGTCATCCTGCCAGCAACTGTGTCCCCTCTCACTCCTTCCTCTTTAATTGCCAGGGTTCTATGTTTCACAGTGGCTTGCTGCTTCTTCTGCAGGTAAGTGCTCTGTGAGCTTTCTTGCTATGCATGGAAACATTCGGCAATGTCCTTTGCAGGACCTGTGTCATCAATCATGCTTGACAAACTCAGACATGAGGGAGGAGGCGGAAAATCATGCTTTTCTATTGGGGGAGGTACAAAGGTCAGAGGCAGCTTTACTCTCAGTAGGCTTTTCACTCTCAGCATTTGGTGTACACTTTTTTCTTTTTCTTCTTGTCAAACCTGCAGCTTTTTTTTTTTTTTTTTGCCCTTTTCAACTTCTTTCTTGTACAAAATGTATTCTACAAGCCTTTGTCAAGTTCCCTATGAAATATCCTTGATACCAAGGATATCAGGAACCAAGTCCTGAGGACCTTAAAAATTCCCCCCTTTTGTACTGTTTGGGGAACACTAATCAATCTTTAATTGCTGTTAAATCCCCTCTCTGGACTCTGCGGTGAGGACACAGCCGGGAGAGAGCCAAATGGATGGGGGAGGGGAGCAAGAGGGATGATGAATAGAAGGAAAGTAGCGCTGTGTCAGCTGGCCACTAGGTTTACAGTGTGGGCAAGTAGGAGGGAGCAGATTGGGATTATCGAGGAGTCTTGGAAGGGGCTGGTAGAAATGAGAGGGTGAACCTAGTGAGTAGTTTAGGTCGGACCTCGATCTATCATGATGATCAGAGCAAGCTAGAGAATCCGAGCCTTGCTGTAGGTGAATAAGAGGCTTAGCACATCTCAGTGATGCGGAGTTAGGACCAGGTAGGGGTGGGACGTCAGATCAGCAGATGAAAGCATGAAAACATCCCAGCAGAGGAAGAAGGATGAGGAAGGGACAAGGTTCAGGTGCAAAGATGAAAATCTCCTGCCTTCTGAGACCACAACAGGAAGACCCGCTTTTCTGTAGGACAGGACTGAAGGCAGGGGCAAAGTCAATGCCCACAGGGCCAAGCAGGCACTAAAGAGTGAGGGAAAAGAGTGTGGCCAACTGGAAACCACATATCCTATCTGTCTGAAGGGCACTACTTCTCTTCAGTTCCAGCAGGTAGCTGCTCAGTGGGAACCAAACCCAGCATTGCCAGTTCTTCTAAATTTTTTTGAAGAAAACGTAAAAAAATGGATTTTTTACACTGTTGGAGAGGCTAACCAAATCACATCTGTGGGTGGGTGGCCAGTGTGCAGGAAAAATTGGCAGGCCAGCTTAGAATGCTGAAAGTGCTTTCCTTGGTGTTGTAGACAGTATGACAATAGAATAATATTTTTAAAATGGTAATAATAGAAACAGCAATCACAATTAGGAGAAAAAGCAATTTAGTTTTACATATCTGCTTTGCTCTAGGAGAAGCATATAGGGATCACAGAGAGATTATTTTGACAGAATTTGTAGAAGTGGGAAGAGGGGGAGTCTCAGAGGGAAGTCACCTGAGAAATCAATTAAATAACAGTTATTGTTTGAGCATCTGATAGAAGCTAAGGACCACACCTTTTCTCTAGGGGGACACAAAAAAGCATTGGACAGAGTCCCTGGCGATAATACCTACAGGAGTTTACTTTATAGGTGGAAGCAAATAAAAGGTTAATAATCATGTAACACAAAGGTACAAATGATATCAACAGGTAGCATATGATTAGTTCCCAAGTCTTCATTGCCATTAACTATGTTCTACACCAGCAACACATATTTATTGGGCCAGCTGAGGGCATGGCACAAATAAGTTCTTATGTCAAAGGCTGAAGTGATTCTCTTTTCTTCTCAACCTAACAGTGGAAAAGGAGCTGTGTCTGTCTTTCTCCCCATATCTAGTCTCCCACCTCCACAACCGCTGTCACCACGCTAATGGTCATTGTCTTTCCTTCTTGTTCAAACCTGTTCCTGTTTCTCCTTCTGTCTCAGTGTCCTTTCCTCTGTCATCAAGAGGCCCTCAAGTCCTGTTCATTCTGCCTCCTGAATATCTCCTTCACTCTGTTCCCTCCTATTTTTAGTGCCTCTAAATTGCTCTCTTTTTCCAATTCCCCTTACTTCATCTAGAATTATGTCACCTTGATGTCATTCTTTTCCCCCAAAAGCTGATGTGACACTTTGCTGTCTGTTGAATGAAGGCCAAACTTCTTGATATACTACTATTCAAGGTCCTTTTTACACCTTTTTTTTGTACTAGCCATGAACCCATTTTTCTGCTTCAGTAACTATTTGTTAGGAGAAACCCCAATAGATTAAATTTATTACCAAAGAATATCTTTATTTTATGGTCTTTCAAGGAAGGACTTAAACCAGACTTAAAACACATATTACCTTCTGATTAGGAATATGATTTCTTTCCTAAAACATTTCTCCCATCCTCCATAATGTTAATAACCTTAAAACATCCCAATCGCTTAATCCATCATTAGCTAAGGCCTCTTTGGTCATTTTTTCCAAGAGCCATGCCTGTGTGATGTATTGTTCCATACTTAGTCACGACAGTCCTGTGATGCATTATGTCACTCAATATTTTCACCCCAGAATAATAAATTGGAGAAATGAGACGTCTGCTTACAATTTATTCCTGTTGTGTCTTTTCCTTCCTGAAAAGGATATGGCAATTCTTCTAAAATGAGAAAACTCAGTCAGCTTAACCCTTTAAAAAGCCACCCATAAATCCATGTGACAGCCACATCATTTTTGTGTGTCTTAATATATTCAGTTGAAACAAAAATATTTATGCCGCTCATTGGGAAGCTGTTATACTAACGATTAACTGTAACCAAAGAGTGGATGTAAAGTTATGTGTCGGGCCTGACACTAGCCATGGGAAGACACAGGGATGGTAGCCTGGACACTCAAGGGAGGAGGTCAAGTGAGGTGAGAAGCGGACAACTCGGGCTTTTGGCTCGAACCCTGCTTCTCTCATTTGTGAAGTGCGTGCCCTTGGGTATATGATTCTACCTAAGTCTTACTTTTTTCAGCTGGAAAAAGTAATTATATATACTTAAATATATATATATATTTAAATTTATATATTTATATATATAACACATAGACTTGGGCAGGATGCAATGAGTTAATATAAGCAAAGCTTATATTATATATATTATATATGTATATATATAGCATTATTACTATTTTTATTATTGTATTTTATTTATTCTTTTTAGAGAGAGGGGTTGTGAGAGTGGCAGAGAGAGAGAGAGACATCAATTATGGTTGTCTTTCACCTGCCTCCAGCTACAGACCTGGCTGGAGACCTGGCTTGCAACCTGGTTATGTGTCCTGGCTGGGAATTGAACCATGACCTTTGGGTTCGCAGGCAGGCACCTTATCCACTGTGCCACCAGCCAGGGCCTGTACTTAATTCGCTTATTATATTTTAAGTAATTTTTAATTTGCTTACAATATATAAATAATTTAAGTAATTTGGTTTACGATATATATAGTATGCATTATTTTAATTTGCTTACTTAATTTTAATTAGACATGTATACAGACTATTATAATAGAGTAAGTACTGCTACGCTAGAGATAAACACAGGATGTGGTTGCTGTAGAGAAGGGGTATCTAATCGAATTTGGGGGTAGATTCCATTGATATTATAGGCATGTCTAATGGTTCTCAAGTGCTTGAATGTGCTAGAAAATCTTTAATTCTCCCAGCAAGTTTTTGTGGTAATGCCATTTCTGTTTCACAAAGAATCTGAGGACACAGAGAGGTCAACTAACTTGTGTAAGGTTACCCAGCTTCTTGCAAGGCTCAGCAAACACTTCCAGGAAAAGGAATGCCTGCTGGGCAGTAACTGGGTAAATTTGTGAAAGGGGGCGAGTTGTCTCCTGTCAAGGGATCCAAGTGATGTATTTAGGAAGTTGAGGATCATGAAGATAGAGAACAGAGAAATAAATTTATACTAGGCCTATCAAGGAGGAATAAGGGATCTGCTTTATTTTTCATTCTTATGATTGTTAGGAGCTCTCAGAGTTCTTTATGTAAAGTAGTTAACAATAAATTCATTAATTAAAAAAAAGTGAAGTATTATTTGTAGACTCAGAAGAAATGATAAGAAGCACCCACAGAAGCACTAAGAACTTGGGTTTCACAATTACTAGTATCTCCCTGGAGAGATGATTCCTGTCTCTGAGGGCAGCTGTTTGTAGTGGAGAAGTTAGGAAGCACTAACTTAGAATTATCTGCAGGTAATGTTTTTCTTTTTTAAAAATAATGGGAGGAGGCTGTAACACAGGGAGAGAGGAGTAGAGCATCCTAAGCTTAGAAGATTGAGTGCAGACTAGAGAGGTGCATAGCACAGGCTCTCTGCCTTGGAGACCGATTCTCTGGGGTCCTGGAAGGGAACCAGCAGGCTTGCTGAAGGATGTAAAAACAACCCACAGCATCTGGAGGACACCTCAGAAACTGTCCAACTCAATGAAGGTTTAACCTCCTCAGCTGTCTGACATCAAGGACAGAACAACCGGTTACCTTGCAGGATTTCCGAGCGATTGGGCAGGTTTGGTTTGGTTGTGCACAGACGTGGTCTTGCTGACCGGCTGCCCGAGTGAAGGCAGGTTGGGAAGCGGCTTGGTCCGCGACAAGGCTGGGATCAGACATACTCTAGGCTACGCTCCTCCGGGAAGGGTGAGGAAAACCTTCAACTCAGGCCAATAACACCAAACTTTCAGGAAAAACTGTATGGTCTGCGAAACACTTCACTTCCTTTATCCCCTGCGGTCCTCATAGGATCCCATAGAATAGACATCATTCCCCAATTTCATTAGATTGAAAGGGGCTGAGTCGCAACACAGTTAAGCGAAGTCTCTTTGCAGGGCCCTGCAGCCCTGTAAAGCCAGGATGGGAAGTCCATGGTCACATTGGAAGTGTCTGTGCCTCTTTCTTTCCATCAAAATGACCTCTGCATCTGGCCATGGGGGTTATTTCAAGAGCTGAGGCCTATTTTTCAGCAGTGTCCAGAGAATCCATGGAAGTTAATAAAGGCGTGTACTGTACAATGATTAAATGAGTTTTGTTACTTAGGATTCTGCAATTATTACTAATTAATGAGCTCAGTAGAGTCCATCCAATTGGAGGGTCTATGTATACTAACTGCAGAACATTCTTTTTTTTTTTTTTTTAACATTTATTTAATTTAGATTTTTAAAGATTTTATTCATTATTTTTAGAGAGAGGAAGAAGGGGAGAGAAACATCAATGTATGGTTGCCTTTCACCTGCCTCCAGCTGGGGACCTGCCTGGGGACCTGGCTTGCAATCTGATTATGTGCCCTGACTGAGAATTGAACCAGTGACCCTTGGGTTCACAGGTCGGTGCTCAATCCACTGAGCCACATGCCAGGGAGAAGCATTCTTACAAAAACAAAAACGAAAACAAAAAACTCTTTAAGACTGCTTGAACCCATTCTGTATAGTGATAACTATATATGGTTTACTTAACACATATATTATAAGCTACAAGCTACACATAGTGGGTTTTTATACTAGCCCTTGTTTCCTTTTCATTAAGGAAATTCCAAAAAGTGCTGACAAGTTTGTGCACCCAGGGGAATGGTTAAGGTTCTTGCTACAGCAGTGCCATCCATTGACACAGGATGTGAAGCACAAATTTAACTCTAGCTTTTCCAGTAGCCACACTAAAAATAAATAGGTAAGATGAATCTTAATATTATATTTAGTGCAATATTCCAAACATTGTCAGTAATCAGTATAAAGAGTACTAATATGATATCTTGCATTTCCTTGTATTAAATCTAAAAAATCTGTTGTGTACATTTTGGGTTCAGTGCATCTCCATTTGGATGTATCACATTTCAACTGCCCCATAGTCACTGGGGGTAAGTAGCTGCTGTTTGGAGACCTATACTTGCATCTGTAGATGTCTCATGACTTCTTACTTCAAGCTTTGGTGACTCAATATTAATCTTTAATCATGTACTTGCTGAAAAATGCCTTTAACCTTAATTCTTCAGTAGCTTTCAGCAGAAGGTACAGCTTTTCTTAAATATGCTCTAAAAAGTACCCAGTGTAGTCTCTCTCTCAAACTCAGGCTCTTAAGTTCCTTTTTATTAAAAAAAAAAAAAAAAAAAATGGAGTTTACTGGGGTGACAATGGCTAACAAAACCATGTAGGTTTCAAGTGTACAAGTCAACAAAATATCATCTGCACAGTGTGTCATGTGCTCATCGCTCAGGGTTTCAAATTCTTAGAAGAGACAGGTGGCAGAAATTCATGAATCTGGCCAGGTTTACAATGAAAGAAATGATTGGGTCTCCAAAGAATTTGCAGAATGTGCCCCCTGACTAATTTCAAAATTAAAAACAAAACCAACACTGAAAACCAAAATATTTATTGGGCAGTGTTTATCTCTGCAATAACCTGAAGAATCATGCTTGTGTTCGTTAGGCCCCTACTAGGGTTTTCATGTTCTTGTGCCACACCATTATCCCACTTCTACCTTCTGGGGCATTATTGTTCAAATTTATAATGAAAGTGTTACTCTTATGCCATGTGTTATAATATACTGTCCAACAATGGTTCTGTGGGTATTTCTTCCTCTGTTATATTCTCCTTTGGTGAGGGGTTTCAGCATGGTGACAAGCAGGAGTGGTAAAGTCTTTCTTCCCTGAGTGAAGAGGATTTACCCACATGGCCTTGTATAGGAGGAGGCCTTTCCTAGCCATTTAGGAAAGAAAGTATGCTGCATGGAAGCACTGGGTGATTGCCTGTATTTGCCTGTCCCAGCTATGCACTGCCATTCAGGCTGTTGTGACTTTCTGTCAGCGTGACAATAAACTAGTGAGAAAAATCTATGTTTGGTCACAGCCAGAGGTGTGTGGCTGGTTATTCTATTTTCTCATCTGGGAAACAATTTGTTACAACCCTGGAGACAGAGACGTATTTCCATATCTCTCCTTGTCTCAAGCCTGTTTTTTTTGCAGTAACCAACACATAACTCCTAAAGCTAGTTTAGGTTTAAAATGCTACATCTTTGGGGAATGCATCTAGAAAATTAAGAGGTTTAAAAAGGTGCCTCTCCCTTCCCATGTATTACATAAAACCTAGCTGGGCCAAATTTGCTTTTTCTGTGTCCTGCTAATAGTCTTCTCATTATCCAAAGCACAGTTTCAATGGCTAATCAATTGTTCCACAGGGAGCCTTTCTGCAATTCACAGAAGGGCAAAATTCCAGTTAATTTAGCATCTTTAGACAAACCCTTACATGAAATTCTGAGAGAGAGAGAGAGAGAGAGAGAGGGAGAGAGAGAGAGAGAGAGGAAATGATGGATGGATGGTGGTGTGGGAGGTTTGGTCAAATGAGAATTTAGATTGCTAATTCTATTTTCTTCTGATTCAAGCTTGCACTATCTAGTTATTGGCATAGATCATAAAAATGGCAGGGGTAGTTGGGGGAGTGGAGAGAAGAAGAAAACAAAAAAGTTTCCCATTGTAAATCTGTTCTTTATTGCCTACAGCGCCAGGCAGGCTTAGGAATCTGCTTTCATTAGCTTCCTATTAGAGAACCATTCCCCTTATAATTTGATTATTAGAATGGATATATTTGAATTCTACATTTCCATATAGATAGAATCACTCGGTTTTTTATGACCCTGGTGCACTCTTAAAAACTCACAGTGAGACTCCATCTAAATTTCCTCAGTTGATTGTTTTCAAGAATAAAATATGAGTAAAGTCTATTGAGCTGAGAGAGAGAAAGAGAGAAAGAGGAAGAGAGTTGAGGAGTTGAGGCTAGGGAGCAGTGAATGGGGAAAGTTGGCTACCTTGAGCTTTTTTAGATGTAGGAAGAGTTTTGTTTTCTTTGTCCTTGGCCAAGCCCATTAATTAAAAGCAACTTCTGCTTGAGATTTTCCCTTTGCCCTATCCAGGGAAATAATTATTTTCTTCCCTCTCTCTTTTTCTCTCCGCCTTGCTACTTAATATACATACTAAGGCTATGCGAACACCTGCAGAAATTCTGCTGACCTATCAGGTCCTAAGTGCCCATTTCCCGATTCCACTCTGGCGTTAATAATAGCTACACTTACTAACTTTTCACTGTACTGCAGGCACTGATGGCATTATGCTATTTAGTCTTCCCAACTACCTATGTGATAGGTGCAATTATTATTTCCTATTCTTCAAAGAGATAAGGGATCTGCAGGTTAGAGAGTTTGAGCGAATTGCCTAAGGTTACATACATAGTTACAAAGGGTAAATTGGGAATCAAATTTAACATAGTTAGGAGTCTGGACTCTTGATCATGGTGGCGTATTGTGTGCAAAGAATGTTCATGACTGTTATTTAATCCCATGCTAGCTCTCTGGGATAGTTACTGTCATTACTCTCATTCTAAAGACACACATGTAAGTTCAGGGACATTGCATCACTGGTCAAGTTTGCACAGCGGGCAGGCAACAAAGCCAGAGTCTTTTAAGTCACTGCTTTGCTGTTATTCAAGTCCATAGATGTTTTGGAGGATTATGTGTAGGCTCCGTCTCCAGAAAGCTGTATGGAAGTTCACAAGGGGATTTAGATCTCTCAGATATCTTTTGTAGATATGAGAATCCAGAATGCTCTCCACAGTTAGAATAATGTGTAAGAGGGAGCTTTTTGGAGGGAGTGGATGCCATGTACTTCTCTCCCGCCCCAAACCCAAATCAGTTCTACTGTGGCTTGATTGTGGCTGGGAAATGTTATCCCTCTTGAGACATTTAGAATGACAAGGGGAAAATTGTTCCATTAGCAGAACAAGGGAAAATTAATGCCTCCTAGCATTTCCCCCCTTTTGGCCATAAAAACTTGGAATTGAATGTGTAATAATGAGCAAAAAAAAAAATTGATTAAATGCAATCATATAAAAACAGAATTGCTCCAAATTGATTTCCTACTTCTCATTATTTCAAAATTCTATTTTATGTTCCTGGGGAGCATTTATTTAGGGCAGAAGTCTTTTAAAATATAACAATAGGGTTTACTTTTAAAATAATGGTGGGAAAAGAACAGATGATCCCCATGAGTTAGAATGTAAGTTCTTCTTGTTTTTGAACATCATTCTCACTATGTACTTCCCAGGTGGGTGGGCAAATATACACTTGCTGTCTTTTGTAGATATGAGACCTGGTAGCTGGGGTGGAACTGTGTGGTGCTTTCCCAGTAAGAAAGGTAGTAATCATTTTATTAATGACAACACGTGAGAGCTCAAAAGTTCATTAGAGGTAATCTAGCCCAAGTCCCTTCCTTCCCCAGTAGATGGGTTAACTGATACTTAGAGAAATTCACTTGTGTAATCTTTTTTAAGGATAGGATAGTGAGATACATAGGAAATGAGGGCTGGGTGAAAGAGGAGATGAATGGTAAGTGTCAGATTGAGAAACAAGTCAAATTAGTTCTTTAAGCAGAGGAAGCCTAAGAGAATAGCCAGGACCTAAATGTGGAGCTAGAGAAGAGACATCGAGACTGAAAGTGATCAGTGTGAATACCAAAAGCAGTGGGACAGACCCTCATGTGTTTCTGCAGTGAAGCCCATTTGCAGCACCTGGGACTGAATGCACAAGGCTTTTCCAATGTCATATAGAAAGTCCGAGACAGAACAAGGTCTTGGGTCTCCTTGTGTCCTGCTACCCTGTGGTGCTAATATTGTAAAAGTTATGTTGGGGGTGAATCATAAGGGCTTTGGAGTCTCAAGTCAAATTTGGGATCAATTCTGTTCTGCTAATTTGACCTGGGGTGAATTACATGTCTTGATTTCCTTAAAGTTAACTTGGAGTAGTAGCTCACAGGGTGAAGATAACGTGAAATAATATGTGAAAAGCATTGGGCACAGGGTCTAGCACAAAGAGAGCTTATAGTAAGTGATAGCTAGTATAGTTGTTGACTAAGGACAGGATCAGTGCTTCATGTTTTTTAAATGGGAGTTGTGCGTCCCTTTGACCCTGGTCTCCTTCCTCAGAGTAGGGGCAAGCATTCACGAGGGTGCTGGCTGGAGAAGGAATGCTATCTGTGAGTGTGCAAGGAGATTTCTCTGAATGAGACCCTGGCTATACAGGAATTGGCCATTCTTTTATCATCAGCATGCTCTAGTCAACTGAGCACAGGCCCAGATAAAGCCTTTACTGTCAGCTCAAGTCACAGCTCAGAGTTTGGAAACTTAGTCCCAGATGGACACTATTAGTTTGGTGGGGGGAAAAAATCAGTATTTTAAACTAGGATTAGGGATAAGGCAAAGCTAATGATGGGAAACTCTTACAACTTTTGTTTTAAACATTGCTTTTGGTTCGCCTCTGCCTTTCCTAATATAGCAATGAAAACTAACTGTGAGGACCAATGGCAAATAATTTATGTAGAAGAGAATTGATAATCCCTACTTAGAAGTAGACTAAAGAGGAGAAAATTGACATCAAAATGCTGCTAGTTTAACAATTCAAGAAACATTTATGAAGAAATCAATCATAAAGTAATAGAATTTTCTACTGCGTGGTTTATTTAAAGAGAAAATTTGCCTTCTTTCTTCTTTGCAAGATTTACTGACATATCATTGGCAAATAAAACTGTAATATATTTAAAGTGTGCACATGATGATTGGCTATACCTTGTGAAAGGATTCCCACCTTTGAGTTAATTAACACATCCATCACCTCACAGTTACCTGTGCGTGTGTTTTGGAGATAATGCTTCAGTTCTACTCTATTAACAAATTCAAATGATACAATAAGTATTGTCAACCATAGTCACCATGTTATACATTAGATCTTCAGACACTATTCATCTTATACCTAGAAGTTTGTACCCTTTTAACTGCCTTTCTTTATGGTCCCCACCCCTCAGTCCTTGACAACCACCATTCTAGCCTGTGCTACTATGAGTTTGACTTTCTAAAAATCCACAACACATCTAAGTGGTACCATGCAGTATTTGTCTTTCCTGTTTGGCTCTTTTTCACTTAGCATAATGCCCTCCAGGTTCTTCCATGTTCTCTCAAATGATAGGATTCCTCCTTTTTTTTTTTTTTTTTAAAGGATGAATAAATTTGAATACATATCATCTTTCTTTTTCCATTCATCGTTTGATGGACACTTAAGTTCCCATGTCTTGGCTATTGTAGATAATTGTGCAAGGAACATATATCTCTTTGATTCTTTGGATATATTCCTGATGTGGGCTTGCTGGATCATATGGTAGTTTGAGTTCCTCCATACTTTTTTCCATAATGGCTGTACAAGTGTGCATTCCTACCAAGAGTGTACAGAGTTTCCTTTTTCTCCGTATCCTCACCAGCACTTGTGATCTCTTCTCTTTTTGACAACAGATATTCCAACATGTTTAAGGTCTCTTTGTGTTTTTGATTTTCATTTTCCTGATGATTAATGTTGTTGATAACCTTTTCATCTATCTTTTGGCCGTTTGTCTTCTTTGGACATACAGCTGTTCAGATTCTGTGCACATTTTGTAACTGGGTTATTTTTGTGTGTGTCCTTTTGTGTTGTTGTTATTATTGAGGTTTATGAGTTACCTGTTATATTTTGGATATTAATTTGTCATTAGACACATGATTTGTAAATATTTTCTACCAGTCCATAAGTTGCCTTTTCATTTTGTTGATGGTGCAGAAGCTTTTTAGTTTTATGTAGTCCCACTTGTTTAGTTTTGCTCTTGTTGCTTTGCTTTTGGTGTCAAATCTAAAAAATCATTGCCCAGACTGAATACAAGTAGTTTACTGCCTATGCTTTCTTCTTGGAGTTTTATGGTTTTAGGTCTTACATTCAAATCTTTAATTCATTTTAAATTGATATTTTTGTAGGCTGTAAGACAGGGGCCCAGTTTCAATCTTTCACATGTACATATCCAGTTTCCCCAACACCACTTATTGAAAAGACTATCCTCTCCCAGTTGTACGCTCTTGACTCCTCGGTTAAAAATTAATTGGCCTTATATGCATGGCTTTACTGTTTGGCTCTCTCTCCTGTTGCATTGATCTATGTGTCACTTTCTATGCCAACACAATACTGTTGATTACTATAGCTTTATAATATAGCTTGAGATCAGGAAGTGTAATGCCTCCAGCTTTGTTCTTTTTTGTCAAGGTTGCTTTGGCTATTTGGGGTCTTTTGTAGTTATATACAATTATTAGAACTGCTTTTTTTTTTTTTTTTCTATTTCAGTGAAAAAAAGCCTTGAAAATTTGATAAAACATTGAACCTGTAGATCACTTTGGATAGTATGTACATTTCAACAATATTAATTTTTTCAAGTCATGAACATGGAATATCTTTTAAGTTATCTGTTTTCTTTAATTTCTTTCATCAGTGTTTTGTAGTTTTTAGTGTACAGATTTTCCTTTTTTTTGTTACATTTATTTAAAAGTATTTTGTTCTTTTTGATGCTACTGTAAGTGGGATTGTTTTCTTAATTCCTCTTTCTAATAGTTTATTGTTAGCATATAGAAATGCAACTGATTTTTGTATATTGGTTTCATATCCTGTAACTTTACTAAATTATTTATTGGCTCTAACAGGGTTTTATATTTTTTTCCAGAGGAATCTTTAAAATTTTCTCTATAGGTGGTCATATCATTTGCAAAAAAAAAAAAAAAAAAACAGCTTTATATCTTTGTTTCTGATTTCTTTCTTTCCTTTTCTTTTTTTTTTTAAATTCATTATTTTTAGAGAGAAGAGCAAGGAGGGAGGAAGAAAGGGAGAGAAATATCAATGTATGGTTGCCTTTCCCCTACCTCCAGCTATGGACCTGGTTGAAGGCCTGGCTTGCAACCTGGTTATGTGCCCTGATTGGGAATTGAACCAGCAACCTTTTAACAGCAGGCCAGTGCCAATGTACTGAGCCATCTGTTTCTGATTTGAATATCTATTAGTTATTTATTTATGACTCATTGCTCTGAATTCTAGTACTATGTTGAATAGGAGTGTTGAGAGTGGGCATTTTTGTCTTGTGTTCAACCTTAGAGAAAATGCTTTTGGCTTTCACCATTGAGCATAATGTTAGCATAGGTGTGTAATATTGCTCTTAATTATGTGCAAGGACATTCTCTGTACCTAATGTGCTGAGATTTTAAAAATCATGAATAAATGATGAATTTTGTCAAATGTTTGATCTGCATGTTTAGATGATCATATGATTTTTATCCCACATTTTGTTAATGTAGTATATCATATTGATTGATAAGTGGATATTCAACCATCCTTGAAGCTTTGAAATAAATCCCATTTGATCATGGTATATGAATTGATGTATTGTTGAATTTGGTATGTCTATTCCTCATCTGAGGATATGTTTATTGATTTTAGAGAGAAAGGAAGAAGGAGAGAGAGAAAATGTGAGAGAGAAACATTGATCTGGTGCCTTTCATATGAGTCCCAACCAGGGATTGAACCTGAAACCTTTCAGTGTGTGGGACCATGCTCCAACCAACTGATCCACCCAGCCAGCTCTGGTTTGTCAATATTTTGTTGAGGATTTTTGTATCTATGTTTATCAGGGAAATTTATCTATCTATCTGTATGTTGTTTTGTAATGTCCTTGTCTGGCTTTGGTATTAGGGTAATATTGACCAAATAAATGAATTTGAAAGTTTTCCTCCTGCTTCTATTTTTTAGAAAAGTTTGAGAAGGATTTGTGTTAATTCTTTAAATATTTGGTAGAAGACACCAGAAAAGCCATCTATTTACTCCTGGACTTTTCTTTCTTGGAAAGTAATTGATTATTCAATCTCTTTAGCAGTAGTTGATCTGTTAAGGTTGTCTATTTTTTCATGATTCAGTCATAGTAGGTTGTATTTATCTAGGAATTTATGTATCTTCTGGGTTGTTCCATTTAGTTGACATATTAATTGTTTACACTAAGTGTCTTATTCTTAGTATTTGGGTTGTTAGTTGTCATGTTCTCTCATTTCTGACTTTATTTGGGTTTTCTCTTTTAATCTAGATAATAGCTTGCCTTAATTTAAGAAATGAGTCCATTTACATTTAAAGTAATTATTGATGGGTATAGATTTACTATTGTCATTTTGTTTACTATTTTCTGGCTGTTTTGTAATTCTCACTTGCTCTCTTCATTTGTCATTTGATGATTTTCTGTGCTAGTACAGTTTGATTGCCTTCTCCTTTTTTGTGTATTTACTGTATGTTTTCGCTTTGTAGTTACAATGATGCTTACATAAAATGTTTAATTATAAGTCTATTTTAAGCTGACAACAACTTTGAACACATATAAAAGCTTTATATTTTTACACTTTTTCATGTTTTATATTTTTGATGCCACAAAATATCTTTTATATTGTGTCTCTATTAACAAATTATTGTAGTGATAGTTATATTTGATACTATTATCCTTTAACCTTTATACTGAAGTTACAAGTGATTTACCAACTACCATTACAGTATTAGAAAATTCCGAATTTAACTATATATTTACCTTTGCCACTGAATTTTATACTTTCATATGTTTTTATGTTAGTAAGTAGCATCCTTTAATTTCAGCTTGAGTAACTCCTTTTATCTTTTCTAATAAGACCAAGCTAGTGGTAATGAACTCCAATTTTTGTTTGGGAAAATTTTCCTCTGTCATTTATTTCTCAAGGACAATTTTCTGGCTACAGTATTCTTAGCTGGCAATATATATATATTTAAAAATTTTTAAGCACTAGAATATATCATCCCACTCTTTTCCACTGCAAAGTTTCTGCTGAAAATTTTGCTGCTAGTCTTATGAGAGTTCCTTTGTACTTAACAAATTGTTTTTCTCTTGCTGATTTTAAGATTCTCTTATTGTCTTCAAATTTTGACAATTTAAATATAATGTGTCTTAGTGCAGGTTTCCTTGAATTTATACCTGTTTTCTCCTTTGAGGCTTTTTGGATCTGGATATCTGTTTTGTTTTTCAGGTTAAGGACATTTTCTGCTATTATTTTTTAAAATAAGTTTTCTGCTTTTTCTGTTTTTTTCCTTCTGGGATCTCTATAATACATGTACTGGACCTTTTGGGGAAGCCATAAGTCTCTTAAGCTTTCTTCTTTCTTTCTTTTATTCTTCCTTTTGCCTTCCTTCCCTCCCTCCCTTCCTTCCTTCTTCCTTTTTTCCCTCTGGATAAATTTCACTTTTCTGTCTTCATGTTTGCAAATCATTACTTCTACTTGATCTAGTCTGCTTTTGAACCAGCTGTAAATTTTTTTAAATGTTCCGTTATTATATTCTTCAACAATATGATTTCTATTTGGAATTAAAAAAATTTTTTTTTTTATCTCTGTTAAAATTCTTACTTTGTTCATGCATTGCTCTTTTAACCTTGGTGAGCATCTTTATGACTGTTATTTTGAACTCTTTATTGGGTAAGTCACACATCTTTGCTTCATGAAGAACTATTTCAGAGATATCTTGTTATTTTGTTTGGAACATGCTTATTTTTCTTGACTCTCTGTGTTGGTTTCTGCACATTAGATAAAAGATACACCTCTCTTGGTATTGAAGGATTGGTTTTGTGTAGGAAATAAGCCTTCTTAATCAGCCTGACCTAAACTCTGCTTTTCTCTCAAACCTTTGTGATTGCCTAAGGTGCCATCTTTGTTCTTTGTGGCTTCCAGTAGTTGGAGGTGTGCCAAGAGCCATTAGTGTCCTAAAGGCATGTGGAATACTATTATGTCTGTTTAGGCTCCTGAAGGACTACTAATTACATGACTCTTCATTTCCCTGATATAAGCTAATTGGAAACCCAGCTTTCAGATTGAAGCTGGAAAAATCAGGATACTAGATTTTTCAGTCTAGCCCTTATCAGGCACAACTGGGAGCCATATATTTTTCTTACTCTGTGCTGAGCCAGATTGAATAGTCATTGGTAGTGCTTATACACCCAAATAGAACTCTTTCTTTGTTTTGTGCAGTCCTGGGAGACTCATGATTGTCAAGCCCCGTCAGCTTCCAGAACTAGGTAATTTGGGAGCCAGCCCCTTGGGTGACAGCCATAACATTTGGTGCTGGATGTGTTGACAAGTACCTTCCAGGAAGAAACTGGAAGCTTGGTTTTACTGTGGGAGTAAGCTCAAGAAAGAGAGTGGTGGATGTGACCATCAGCTCTATCAAGTTCCCTGGAGGATCCAAGTCAATTTCCCCATGCAGGCTGATTAGAAAAGAGAACCTCAGGCAACAGAGGAAATATGCAGTCGAATCCTTTCTAAGAAGAAACTGGGAGAGAGGGGTGTTGCTGCCTGTTTCACGTGTGCTGAGCCTAGGGGTGGGGGTAGGGGTGAGGATGTGGGGAGGATAGTTGCAGGAAGTTCTTGAACACCTATTTGAAAACTGCTTTTTATTTGTTTGTTTAATATGATCTGTTGGGACCCATGAATGCTGAACCCTGTTTGCTATCAGAAGTAGATGATTTGAGGGACCACCCCTCTCATGCCAGCTGTGCAAGTTTGGGCAGTAGATTTATGGGCAAGTTCTTTCCAGGGGCATTTGGCATTGTTGGAGTGACCTGGAGGGGGATTGTGGGGGAAGTGCTGGCAGATTTTTTTGGGCTCCAGGGAGGATTGCAGACTGAACCTAGATTAGAGGATGACTAGACACAGTTGAGAAAGTAAGCAGTCAAGCCCATTCCGGGGAGAAATTGGTAGATGGGCATTTTTTTGCTTGCTCCCTCTGTGCTAAGCCCAGGTGGATAGCTATGGGGCTGCTCCTGCACCCATTTACAAACTGATTTTTTTGTTTGCCATAGTGCTGTGTAGCTCATGAATGCAAACCCTTTAGGCTGTCAAAGCTAAGTGATTTAGGAGCCTGTGCTTCAGTTGTTGCCTTGAAAGTTGGGACACTAGTCATGTGGTTGAGAGCTTTCACTCCTTAGAGAGCAGCGGGAGCTGGGAGTTTCTTTCCAGTCATGTGGCATTGTGTGAGGAATGGGTTTATGGTGACAGTGTTTTTCTGTCTTTCTTACCTTTTCCTTAGTCACCCAGTATGTAGAAGTCACTCAACTAGTTTATGGATTTCCCACAGAGGATAGCTGTATATTTGGTACATCCATGGGAGGAGAAAAATTTAGGAGACTTCAGAGTAATATTCATCCTTATGTATATAAATATATATATATATAATGCTAGGATTATGTGGATTGAATAATGGAATATGTTTTAAAGGCAACTAGGTATGTGAAAAATAACTTTTGGGAGCTCCATTGGATACTCATATGTCTTTTTGAACTCAAATGTGTAATTAATATTTGAGTTCAGAGTTCATGTTTATTATTCTCTCTCTTAATCTCTCTCTGTAATTAAAAAGAATGATTTTTCAGGTAAGATAAGGCATGCAGAGGGTGGCATGATTTCCATGCTCAGTAAAGTATCTGGTACATAATATATGCTCAATAATTATTTATTGAGTAAATGAATGCAAATACTATAAAAAGCCCTTATACTAGTAATATTGCCAACAGTTATTGAGCAACTACTATGTGTCAGGCAATGTTTTGAGTACTTTATATGTATCTACTCGTTTAACTCTCTTAGAGTATCAGCACTATTATTATCCCCATTTTTTCAGATGAAATATAGGAAAATTAAATAAGTTATTCAAGGTCACACAGCTATGATGGAGGAAAATGATGATTCAGGAAACACCCTGGCTCTTGTACTTTCTATCTTTACCATGAAGCTGCCTTATGGTGAATAAAAATACGTCTCTGTTTTTAAGATACTCACATCTAGGGGAGGAAAAGATAAATGCATTACTATTGTGAAAGGCATTATAATATATTAGTTAAAAACTTGGGACCTGGAGTCAAAGAACTAGTTCATAAAATGGTGGGAGGATTAAGTTCATAAAACTTTTACCAAAGAGTGAGAGGATAACATAGACTTGTGAATTCCAATAACTATAGGGGCCAGAACAGAAGTGAGCTGGATGTATGAGTAGACAATAGAGTATGGTGGGGACTATGTACAACTGAGTACGAGGCCATTGTTAGGGGCTGAATTATTCTGCATTGAGTTCATACATTGAAGTTGTAACTCCCAGTCCCTCAGTACTTGGCCAAAGAGCATTTAAATTTGTGAGGCTTTTAGGGTGGGTCTTAATCCAACCTGATGTTGGAGGAAATTTGGACATGCAAGGAGATACCAGGCAAGCATGTGTACAGAGAAAAGGCCACGTGAAGACGCAACAAGAAGGTGGCTATCTGCAGGCCAAGAGGGAGCAGTCTCCGAAGAAACCACAGCTGACAATATCTCGATCTTTGATTATTAGTCTGGAGATTGTGAGAGAATAATTTTTGTTATTTAAGTCCCTTGGTCCCCCTCTGTGGCAACTCTGTGGCAACGCTACCAGATTAATAATGGCCATTGAGGGGGTGTAGCCACAATTCAAGTGTGGATTTTGTTGCCCTGTTCAGAAATGTGGATACAGTTTCGCCAGATCCAATAACTTTTAAAGAAAGTTATACGGTTAGATGTTTTACTTAAAATAGCTTGATTTTAAAAACTACTCACCTTTAATTAAGAAAAGGTTAGGTCAAACAAAATAACTATATATTAAATTTTCATCCATAAGCCCTTATGTTAGAATCTCTAACATAACTCAGGCATTCAGCACCATGTCCAGCCCATGATGAAATCTCCATAAGTTATCAGGGAGTGAAATAATGCTGTGATGGAGCAGGACACATATCAGGGCCAAGTAATCCATCTCTAGAGGGGAGGGAGCCAGGGACAGTTGGTGTCTCCAGAAATGCCTTTTTGAAAAGAAGTTAGGTTTGAGCTGAGCTGGCATCTGAGGGCTGCGTTTTCATGGCCTAGAAGTGGGAAAGTGTGGCAAGACAATGGTTTGAAGGTAAAGGCAGTAGCTGTCCATCGACCCTAAGCAAGGAAAAGTATGACCTTTTGGTGAACTAGAAGTGGCCTAGTATATTTAAGGCAGAAAGGTAAACGTGAAGAGCCATGCTGCTTGAGGCAGGGAGGGAAAGCTGGGGCTGCCTTGTTGAGGATTTTATTCAGAGAGCAATAGAAGTAATAGGAGGGCTTGAAGCAGAATGGGCAAAGTTGACTTGCTTCTTTAAGGAGGTTGTCCAAGGCTGTGCATCAGAAGATGGTGGCATGAACTTAAGGGCAGCAAAATAGAGGGGCTAAATATGAGATATTTCAAAGAGGAAGAACTGACAAGTCTTGTGATTGGTTGAGTGTGGGATTTGAACGTAGAATGAGTCAAAGGTGATTCCTAATTTTCTACTTTGGACAACTAGATGTATTAATATGTCATTCCTTGAGTTACAGATCACAGGAAGTTTGGAAACCAAAGGAGAGATGGATTTAGTTTTACATGTGTTGAGATTGAGGCGCCGATTGGTTATCCACGTGGGATGGAGAAGCATGTACATAAAAGCAAGGAATCTGTGCTTGAGATACACTTTGGGCATTTATCAATGTACAGATAATAACTGAGGCTCTGGAGAATGTGTGGAGTTGGAAGAAAAGAGGGCTGAATAAGAAAGTGAAGCTGAGGAAGGAGCAACTTAATGTGTTAAATTGAACTCCTGATCTTATTCTTCCTCCAAGCTTCATTCCTTCTGCTACTCACTTCTGCAGCTAAGATTTTAAATTTTATAATAAAGTAAAGATAGCCATGTCTTATAATGGAGACTTCTGAAAGATGAGCAGCCCATTACCTTAGACACAAAATAAATTTTTAAGGAGTTGCATATACATGATAAATTAATATCATAAATACTATTTAGAGATGCTGAGAATATGAACTTTAATCTACTGAAATAATGTTTAAGATCACCTCAGAAAACATGAACTAATGTTGCTGAATATAACAGAAAAATTATAATTACAACCATATATGCAATATTAGGACATAAATAATGAAAACCTTACAAGCATGCAGATAAATAATCACTGCTCTTCAGATCTCACCCTAGAAACAGGTCAGTAACTCCTTTCTTGCAGGTATTTTAAGATGTAATTACCTGAGCTTTGTAATTACTTAAAGTCTGAGCTTAAATCAGCCATGCCACTGAAGAACCTTATATAATCTATCACACAACAGCACACATCTCAATTTATTTGCCCTTATTTGAGCAGTATCAGGGAAAGTCCATCACACAACAACAACAACAACAAAAAGGTTAAAAATATAATGGTGAATGCCTGACAAATCCAAAGGAAAAAACAAACAAACTTTGAACAGGTCTCTATCTATCAATCTATCCTTTATCTATCTTTTATCATCTACCTATCTATCAATTAGGAGGCAGGCATATTGCAGTTTACACCTTGATAAGGTGTTAATTTCTTGCCTCAGTAAGATTGGCTGTAATGCCTGGTGATCTAAGATTTTCAAACACAAGATTATAAAAATGAATCTTGTACTAATACATCAGAGATGGGGCTCCCTTGAACCAGAACCAGTTTTAGAACCACAAGGATTAATGATAGAGAGATAACAATTTCTTTAAAAGGGGAGTTTCAGAAATACTATGATAGACATTTCCAAGGTCAATTTTACTGTCTATTGTTTACTGCAATGGCAATTACTAATTTTTTTCCAGACACTTCCTGGAGTTCTGACTGAGGTGTCCTTGCCCCAGCTGCGCCATGAAACCCATTTCAGGACTTGACAACCCCCCAGCGATTTGAAGTGTTCTGCCTCACCTGCTTTCCTCATCACCATCACTAAACTCTGAAGAGTCTGGAAGTCTTTGTTAGTTCCACATTTCTTTATGTTATCTCCTTTCAGAAAGCACTCAGGATTCTATAGCCATAGTCTAACTTCTTTCTCTCTCCCCCAGGAAAGAAGAAATATATTACCTCATTCAGTCAAGCCCTCTAGGTAACAAAAAGAACCCTCTCCTCCCATTTCAAGGAGCTTGTATAAGCAAAAATGAAAGACAATCTCTGTCCTTTTTGCTAGCACACACGAGAGGAGGCTTTTATACCAGAGGTGATGAAATAAAAGAGTCCACCGTTCAGTGGGCCAATCCCTTGGTTAAGCAGTGCTGTTCTTAGCACTTTATGAATGCTAAACCTCAGCCCCATGTCTACCGGAATAGGAACTGTATGGCCTTGAAAATACCTGCTAGTGCTACCTATTCATTTTAAGTTTAAATGTATATCACTCCTACACCTTGGCTTTCTTTGGTCTGTGGTGCTGGGGACTGAAAGGGCAGAAACCAAATTGCTGTCATGGTTTGCAATGAGGACTGAGCTGTTCAGGGTAGAATATCATTGCTATAGGTGTGGGGTGGACACCTTCAGTCTAATGGGCATTTCACAGCTTTGCTTCAATTAGTTTATTTTCCTTCTGCTGTGTATTAGTGTCTTGAGAAGGGCCTCATTCAGCTCTTGCTTCTCACCTTCAGAATCCTGGAGTATTGCTTTTAAACTAGTGCTGTTGGGGTGAAGAACTCAGAGAAGATATTTCAAAATGGGAATACCATGAATAGTTTATATAGGTACAATGCAGAGGAAAAGCCCCAATGCAGCCAAGGTTTATACAAACCTTCAAAATTATCTCAAAATTACCACAGAAAGAAATCTCAGCTCCACTGTCAGGATAGGTTCAAAGAGACCCACTAAACAATGGTTTGTATACATTGGCAAGAGGACGTTTGTATGAAAAGTTCTTCCATTTGTGTGTACAGAGAAGCAAGTAGCGTTGCCAAGGTCAGTAAGAGACTCAGGATGGGTTTCTATTACATACACCCTATGGGGCGGGGGGGACTTTATCTGTTCATGCATCTGTTTTCTCAAATCCAAGAGCCTGGTGGTAGAGCCCATTGAGCCCTAAAAATTCCTTTTCATTCCATCTATAATTCTAAAAGCTCTGAATTCTCAGTGACAGAACCACTTTCTTGGCCCATGACTGTATGCTTTACATTGTGAAATTTCTGGGAGGTATATCTGGCAACGTAGAGCAGTAATAGCTGATGAGTTTTGGCATTTGCTTATTCATTTATTTTCGTTCATTCAACAAATATTTACCAAGTACCTATTATGTGATAGACACTGTTGTAGGCACTGGGGTTACACTGATGGGGTTACAGGGATGACTTGCTAACAAGGGGATCCTCCTCTGTAGGGAAAATAGTCAAATAAGCCACACTTTCAGCCACACTTTCAGTAGAACCATGGAATGATGCCTATATAGTGGCTCTCAATGGAAATGATTTGGCAATGTATTGAGACATTTAGCAATGTCCAGAGACATTTTTAGTTGTTACAAGTTTCAGGGAGGTTGCTACTAGTATTTAGTGGATAGAGGCTGGAGATGGTGCTAAATATCCTACAATGCATAGGATGGTTCACACAGCAAAATATTGTTCAACCTAAAATGTCAATAGTATTGAAGATGAGGAGCAACACAAATACAAAGCCATCCATATTAAAACCACAAGTCTCTGGAAGCTCATCTGCTTCAAACTATTCTACATGAGTGTAGAGGGAAAGTGGCGAAAAGCATCCCAATGATTGGATGTTTCAGTTGAGTCATGAAGGGTGAATAGAAATTAACCAGATATATTAATGGGGATGGTAGAAAGATCATGTAGAAAAGCTTTCCAGGGAGAGGAACCACAAAGACTTGGGGGAATGGGGTGACAGATTCTGGCATCATGACTGACAAGTAATTTTACAGGTCAGATCTGTGCGGGTAGACGGGGTACAAAGATGAAATGATGCCATGAAAGGTCTTGGGTAAAATATTGAAGAACTTGACTTTCATCATGAAGGAGACAGAATCCAGTGAATGACTTTAAATAAGACTTGGCCAAATCTCTGCTTTCTAATGCTCAGCCTCTGGGAGAAGGTGGCTCTAAAGAGGTAACACTAAAGAGTGGGACTCCAGCAAGGAGACCTGTATTTAGCCCAGGTGAGATGTGTTGGGAGCCTGAAAGGGCAGTAGCCCGACAAGTGGAAATGCAGTCAGAGCTTAGAAAGCTTTGAAATCTGTTTTTGTTGGAGGGGTAGCCAGTTAGTTGTCAGTGTTTCAGAAGAGGGGATATCAGAGGATAACTAATAACTGCGGCTCCACCAGATAAATAGTGGTAGGTTTTATCAAGATAAGCCAGCCAGAGAAATATAAATGCTATATGATTTCATGTGTATGTGGAATTTAAAGAATAGTAGAAGTGAACAAAATAGAAATAGACTCATATGGACACACAGAGCAGGCTTGTTGCCAGAGGGGAGAAGGTTGGGAGACTGGGTGTAAAAGGAGAAGGGATTAAGAAGTACAAATTGATAGTTACAAAATAGTCATGGAGCTGTAAAGTATGACATAGGTAATGTAGTGAATAATATTGTAATAACTATGTATTATGCCAGTTGGGTACTGAAAATAACAGGAAGAATATCTTATAAAGCACAAGCTTGTTTAACCAGTATATTGTACACCTGAAACTAATACAAATTAACACCAAATGTCAACTGTAATTGAACAGAAGTTTTAAAAATGAAAAACAAAACAAAACAGGCAATGTAATAAGAGTAGCATGTCTGGATGCAAGAGAGTGGTGGAAGACACTGAATTTCCGCCTTCTTGGAGGAAACCATGAAACTGGATTAATTAAAACCACAGGTCCCCCAGGGGCTCATCAAGCTTCTGAACTTGACTTTGAATGGAACACATGGAATGCTTTCCTGAAAAATAACCTGACTTTTTCGCTTGGTTTAAAGATGGAAATAGAAGGAGGTATCTATTCTGACAGGTTTACAAGCAGCACAAACTCATAAGGACATCCCTGTCAGAGCTGTATGTTTGGCCTTTATCGGAAGCAATCATCCTGGACAATGGAGGCATATTTATAAGGCAGCAGCTAGAGATGGCTCAGGCTGAGTGATCCTGATGGCTGCTCGTCCTTCTTGTTCTGCAGCCAGTGATGGCGATCACAGGTGGAGGGGGCTGGCAGAACTTGGTGGCCAGCTTGGTGAGTTTGTCCTTTTTTAGATTCCAGGAGTTGGGTGGGATTGGAGCAGGAAGATTTATTTCACCCCAGTTTCTAAAACAGCACCCTATATCATAGCAATAAGATCTGTCATTTTACTCTTGCCTAAACATTCTCATAAAAGTAACTGAAATTATTAATTTTATGGAAGCCGACCCATTTCATTTTAAAAATTCCCCTTGGAATAGTCATTGTCCCTTTTACAGACAAGGAAACTAAGGCTCAGAAACATTACTGGCACCACCAAGTAGCAGGTCTTAGCTTTCCTCTGCACTCCATCTGGCTCAATGCTTTTATTTTCCTCTATTGTCACTTGAATTCTTAGTATTTTCTGTTACAGAACAATGCAGACGGTAGGGCAATGATTATGATGCAGAACCTCACTGCAAGGAAGCCAATATTTTCCCATCTTAAGTGACAGTCGGCACTTCTTTAAATAGGAAGTCGCCCTATTTTGAATTTTAGTTAGGTATTAGGTATGAGCATGTCTTCCCTTACTTGATAGAGAGCGCAAATAGACAGAATTGTTTCTTCTGTCTGTGTCGTTCATGCTTGTGTGATCTTGTTTTCTTATATGGGTAAATAATATATGACTGCTTGCTGCTTATTATTTTTGAAAATTTTTTTGTGGGACTAGAGAGGCATTGTGTTTGTTGCTGCCAGGCTTTGATAGAAACGTTTAGAATGAACTACCATGGACCAAGTTCAGGGCTGAGAAGTCTCTACCCTCCTGCTGAGCATGTGACACCTAGGATCATCATTTGCTTCCCAAGGACCAGTGACATCTATCAGGGATGACTTTGTTTTTATTTGCCTTTCACTTTTCCTCTCCTCTTCAAGTCTGCTACCAGGGCAGCTCTCACTGATTTTCCATTGGTTAGGGGAAGAAATATTTAGATCTAGTTTACTCTTAAAGTGATAGAGTGCCACTTGGGGTTTCAGCTGAATATGAGGATTTACCTCCCAAAGACCTTCTTGAGCTCTAAGTCTCTCTCTGTGTGGCCAACACCATGTACTTAGGCACAACGTTTGTGGTATCAGCAGGTGCTCTCTAGACAAATGCAGCACTTCACCTCTCTGCTTACTGCCCCTTCTCCCAAAACTGGCCTGAGGTATTTCCCTTGTGTTTTTATTTATCTAATTATTGGAATAAGTTTTTAAAAATTTTTATTTATTATTTTTAGAGGGAGGGAATGGAAGAGAGGCAAAAAGGGAGAAAAACATCCATGTAAGGTTGCCTTTCACCTGCCTCCAGCTATGGACCTGGCTGGAGACGTGGCTTGCAACCTGGTTATGTGCCCTAACTGGGAATTGAGCAAGCGGCCTTTGGATTTGCAGGTCAGCACCTATCCACTATGCCACCAGCCAGGGCTTTGGAATAATTTTTATCTAGAATTTAATGGTGGGTATCTGAAAATGAGTTAAAGACATTTGAGTATTTTAACAAGACCAAGAACTATGTCGATAAGGGCAGAATCAAGAAGAGGAGAGATCTTAAGTTATACTGGAAGCTTGTAAAGAAGGAATTTGAGTAGATATGTAGGTTATTGGGAGGAAGGACAGTGGACCAGGTTACTGGAAACCAACTGAGACCAACAGTTAAGTCCAAACCCTGGGACATCATCAACTAAACCAACTCAATATGGCCCTGCAAAGGCCACATTAATAAAACAAAGGAGCCAAGGCTTGGTCTGCAATGATAAGAAATTAACAGCCTTCCTAGGGAGAACAGAAGGCAAAGAACTTCAGAAAAGGGCTGGAATCTGACCAACCCAATATTTATGTCAATAATATAATTTTTATTTGCACTGCATTGCAGTGTTTGCAAAGTACTTTCAAGCACTACATCATTTGTTTTACTTGATTTTAACAACGGCCTCATGAAGAAGGTTATTTTCATCAACATTTTACAAGAAATGTCACAAAAGGTCGACTACTTGCTCAAGAGCACACAGTTTAAGTGCCAGAGCTTTGAGGAGGGAGCCCCAGTCTGCTGACAGGAAGTCCAGTAACCTCCCCACTGCATCTGTCTTCTGCCCGGACCCTGGAGGAATGTGCTTGCTTGGTGTTCTGAGCTGTTGGTTGAATGTGATGTTATTGATGAGTTCACACTGCAGAAGGGACACAGAATACAATTAAGAGCAAGGATTCTGCTATTTGGGGATAGTTGTCACAGTAGCTCAAGGGATTCTTATAGGTTATTACAGTTTAATAGGAAAGTTATCCAAGAGCACAGTTCTGATTTCCTAGATTTTCTACTTTGAAATTCAAGCCTACCAAACTGTGACTGGGGCATTCCACTCTCTGGGTGGTGTCTATGCTCCCAGCTTTTTTCTTTTTATCTTCTATCATATACATGGGCCATGCAACCACTACTGACTACCAGACATATACTTTGCTCTTCCTGCCTTTGCTGTGTGACTGATGTGATCCATTCCTTTAAACTGTCCTTCTCCTCTATTTTTACCTGCATGAGCCTGCTGTTCTGTCAACATCTGACTCACATGCTGCCTCTTCCCATATGATCCCTGCTTCCTTCTGCTGCTCATCCACTGCCTGTCCATTCTGTATACTCTCACTGTATTTTGTTTCTATCATTATAGCACTGGTTGCACAATCAAATACATGCATGAGCCAGCTTGATGCCTTAAAAAAAAGCTTGTTGAGTGTTCAAAAATGGCAACTATGAAGATTATGATGAGTTCCTCATCTAACAGGAGGAGAGGGTCATTACTTGGTTCTGGGCATACTGCTGGACAGAGCCTGGCTAGATCTAGTCTATGTGTGAGTGTGTGTGTGTGTGTGTGTGTGTATGATGTAATCACTTGGTTTTAAAAACATTGGCAAATAATTAAAATGTTTTGGAATAGCCTGGTGGGCTGAATGCACTATTTGGCCAATGGCCCTGGATTACTATTCTACTCTATAGTTTTTAGGGACAAATAAATGATACAAGTCAGAATATAATGTGTTAATCATTAACTATAAATACATTGAGAGTGAGAACTAGAAGTGATTATCTTTCCAATCATAGGTGCTTAGTATGTTTTTGTCGAATTGCAGGAAACTTTTGGAGGGTGAGGACTAAAAGGGATGGAGAAAAATGAGCTGGCTGTGTTGGGTGTGCTATTTTATTTATTTTATTTTATTGCATTTAAAACAATTTTATTCATTATTTTTAGAGAGGGAGGAAGAAAGGGAGAGAAACATCAATGTATGGTTGCCTTTCACCTGCCTCCAGCTGGGGACCTGGCTGGACACCTGGCTTCAACTTGGTTATGTGCACTGATTGGGAATTGAACCAGCGACCCTTGGGTTCATGGGCCAGCACCAACCCACTGAGGAGTGTGCTATTTTAGACTAGAAAAGTTGAGGCTGCTCTTTGTAAACTGTTTCATTTGGATGTTTTATTAATCACTGCTGCTGGTGAATTTAAATATTTTAATGATTGGTATATTTTACTCTTTGCATGCCCTGGGGCTTTTCAAAAATATCAGTTTTAAAAAATTAAAATAGAATCCTGAGTCAATCAGCATTCAAACTGCCTAGTGACACTTAGGTGCTCATTTGGCTCAGAATCTGGGTCAGCATGGCATTTGGTGACTGGAAAACCTGAACTGACTTCCTGAGCAGGTTTTAACTACGCTGAAATCAGGGTCTTAAGTAATTTAATTTCTCACATTAGAATCCTGCAAGTTATCCCATGAAATAATTTTCTATTTAAAATGTGAATCTCTATGCTTTCAACAAAGCTTGCAGCAAAGGAAAAAAACAAAACAGTTATTGCCACCACATTTAAATCTTGCCTTTCTAATTATTAAAATATCTTTTCTAAATTATAGATTGTTTATATGTGGGGAGTCTCTACTGAATGTAAGTTCAGACCTCCTTTAGGCTATTAAGCATTTATTAAAACAGAGGTTGGGGAAGGTGAGTTTATTTATCAAACCTTAGAGAAATGTAATAGTGACAGAATACTTTTTTTTTTTTTGGTTTGATTTTAGATGTTCTTTTTTGTTTGTCTTAGTAACAAGGGTGCTCATTCTTCTGCCGGAATGTTAATGTCACTCCTGGAAGGAGATTGCTTTCTTGCTTTGCTGCCTCCCTTTCCCCACTAAAGTCTTGTTCTCACATGGAATTTAGGGCACAGTCTGCTTGTTCTTGTGCCAGGAGTTTCTCACTATTGATTGACAGCACGGAGGGTTCCAATTTGGCCTTTTTCCTTCTCCTTCCCCCATGCCGTTCATCCAGAATTTGCCCAGTGACTACACTTAGGGAGTCATGACCAGTAACGATCCCTGCAAATCCTTTCACATCACTGGTCCTATTTGTCATTTCCTGCCACTAGTGCAATCTTGCCTTTTCCCGGTGCAGGGTTTGCTAATATCTCTTTTTCTGAGTTGCTATTTAATTCTGTAAATCACTGACAGGCAGGGTGTGGAGTCCTAGTCCTGTCACAGAATGTGACTTTTTATTCTCTCCTGCTAATCATTCTGAATTGTCATCACTTTCCAGCTAACTCTAGACACCAAGTTAAAAAAAAACAAACAAAAAAAAAAAAAAAAACAAAAAAAAAACTATATTAATAGCTTTGTGACTCACCTGAGGGATTTTTGACCTTTTATTTCTATTATTTTCACTTTCTTCTCCCCTCAGTTAGAAATCAACAGTCTGGGTTTAAAATAGAACTCATTTCATTAATGGTGGAATAGAATAAGGAAGGATTTAAAGGATAATTATTAGGGAGAAAAAAAAGTAAACCTGGATATTTTAAAGGATATAAAGTTAGTCCCTTGCAGGCGGATCAAGAGTAACCCCATCTTCAGCCCCTTGGCCACATAGAAGCACACACCCACATCATTCAGTTTCCTTAAAAACAGCATTAGCCTGAAATCTGATCTGCAAGAAGCTATATCACGAAGCTAATAAAGCTTATCCACATTCCCAGCGATGTGTTCTGTACTCCACACTCTGTAAAACAGGCAAAAGCAAGATATTTTAAACTACGATTGGACTTTTTCCATCCCAACTTTCCCTCGGGCATTTTAAAGATCTCCCTTAGGGAAGCTGAGCTGAGGACATATTTAGTTTGGGTTTAATGAGCTGTATTTGTGTGATTATCTGATCCTTCAGTGCACAGTTAAGTCCCCGACAGGCGCCCCAGTGTGGGCCTGGCTTCCAGGAGTACTACCTGCCACCAACAGCGCTGTCTCCGGGGCAGACTGGCTAATGAATGGCTTGTCACTTAAAAAAGGATTTAAATTATTCACTACCTGAGGAAACTTAAAATGCCCTGACGTCTTACAAATTCAGTATGAAAGAAGCTTGAAAGAGACTTTTTTTTTCTTACTTAGCAATCCTAAAAATATGCATGACATCACTAATATTGAGTGGTGACACTAAAACTTTTCCAGACTATTGATAATAAAGGGAAATTTTGAGCAACCAAGGCTATATGAAGCATTAAAATATTTTTTCTATTCCCTTAATGGAATTATTTTTATAACATTATTATGAGATGAAGAGGTGGTCAAAGAGTAAGCAGTTGAAAGTGCGTGGAAAATACTACAGAGGTGTATCACCAGGTTGATTAATGAAAATATTATGTTATTTCCTGGTGCTTTTGTGACGTTTGTGGCATCTGCCAGTTTTTGAAATTTGCAACTTATTATGATTTCTTTCCTCATTTATTTGTGTACCCTCACTATGTATTCCAAATTTTGTGGGCTTTTTCTTAAAGGGGGCCTTCAAAGTTGTGTAAGATTCAGGCCTCCCAAAATCTGAATTTGCTTTTGGCCTGTCTGACTTGTCGGTGTTCAGATCAACATGTCTCGACACGTCCGCCAGCTGGTCGTGGCTGACTGAGTGCCCAGTGGTTCCAGGAGGTTAAGTATTCTGAGCAGACCTCAGCTCCTGGGGGAGGGGGTTCCAGGCAGTGTGGGTGATGCCATCTGGTGGCAACAAACTCTGTACTCCTTCTTGTTGATTCTGGATTGGCTACTACCAGGTAGAAGGATCAAAAAGTTTTAGAAAAGTTTTGGAAAATGTTTGGAAATCATGATCCTGGTGGGTTTGAAATTTGGACTATGATCCAGGTACCAGGGAATCAATATAGATTATCCAGGACCTTTGACTTGGCCCTTTGAATCTAAAACGTGCCATTTTTATGGGAGCAGGAAAAAAAAATATCATTAGGACAAGGTTGAGTCAAGAGAATACCTTTAATATAAAATCCATTAGTTTTTTTTTTTTTTTAAATGATTACAACTCTAAATATTCTGCCATCTGACTAGGCCTATAACATAATCTGATAGGAGTTGGTAAAGGCCTTTAGTCATACTACTCTGTTTTGTGTGAAATTAATATACTTACTCCAGTTTTGATTAGTGTTAGAGTGGCTTATCCTTCTTCATCCTTTTACTTTTAATCTATTTGTGCCTTTAGAATTAAAGAGTGTTTCTTACAGACAATATATAGCTGGGTCTAGTGTGTGCGTGTGTTTATGTACTCCGGCAGTCTCTGTTTTTTCATAGATATACTTAGTCCATTTGTATTTAAAGTGAGTGATATAGTTGGCTTATTATCTACCATATTTGTATCTATAATCTATTTGTCGCCCTTGATCTTTTTTCTTTCACTCTGTTTCTGCATTGATTTTAAGTAAGCACTTTATATTAATTCCATTTTCTCTCCCGTCATTTATAACATTGCTGTCATTTATTTCACTTACCCATATGCTATAATCACTGAATACGTGGCAGAGCTACTAGAAGGTGAAACTCACCCAAGTGTTGGGGCCCACCTCTGACAGAGTTCCATTACCCCTGGAGTTTCTAACTCTCAAACTACAAATGCCTCCTAACTTATGATAAACCCATGGCAATTTGAAAGTATCATAATCTGAAACTGCACTTAATACATGCAACCTACCAAACACCATCGCTTAGCAGAGCCTACCTTTAAAGTGCTCAGAACTCTTACGTTAGCCAAAGCGGGGTAATTACCTTGAGTTTCTCCTGAAGAGTAATTGCCTTCCTTTCTTACCCAAAGCAGGAGACATGGAGGAGCATTTGGTGGACATGAGGGGATGTGACAACACAAAACACAGGATCTGAGAAATGCTTGCAACGCAGCGTGCTGTAGAGTATGGGTTGTTCATCCTGGACGTTGTTTGGCTGAGCAAGAGTGCGGCTCACTACCACTGCCCAGCGTCTTGAGAGCATCTAACCACAAACCATTAGCTTGGGAAAAGATCGCAATTAGAAGTACAGTTTCTAATGTATGTGTAGACATTTTACACCATTGAAAAGTCAAGAAGTTTTTAAAAAAGATTTTATTCATTATTTTCAGAGAGATGGGCAGGGAGGGAGGAAAAAAGGGAGCGAAACGTCCATGTATGGTTGCCTTTCACCTGCCTCCAGCTATGGACCTGGCTGGAGACCTGGCTTGCAACCTGGTTATGTGCCCTGGCTGGGTATCGAATCAGCAACCTTTGGGTTTGCAGGACGGTACCTTATCCACTGTGCCACCAGCCAGGGCTAAAATACTACCAACAGACGTTTCTACTATGGCTTCTGCTCTTGGGCTTCTGATTTGTTAAGCTCTGATTCTCAGTATCTGTCTGTCTGTTGCCAATTTTGGGAGGAGGGTAGCATTTTTCCCCGAGGCCTCAATTTTCTGATAACTTGAAGAAGAGGAGTTTGTGAGAATGGGTGTAATGACTTCCAAGCTTTTTCCAGGTTGGGCCAGAAATGGAGCTTTACTTTATCTTTGTAAAACAGCTCCAGTTTGATGAAAAAAATTCTTACTTAAAAAAGTCAGTAATTTCTTGGTAAACGAACCTTGTCACCTATGGCATGCTAGATGAGTGAGTACCCAGGGCTGATAGTTTTGTGTCTCGTTTGACTTCACTTTAGATATTAAGTGTCTAAAATAAAAATATCTCTGTCTTCCTCCCAGTCTCCCTCCTGTCCCCCCTTCTCCCTTCCTCTTAAAAACATTTAAAACATATTTTTAAATCTATGGTAGGCACTAGGCACAATGCTAAACAAGATAGGAAGGCACTTCTATTTTCTTTCCTTTTTTTTTTTTTATTATAAAGGAATTACAATTGTAGATGGGCTCTTGCCTTTCTGTCTGTCTTCTGCAAAGCACCCCTCTACCAGTGATACATGTAATGAATCACTCCTTCCTCTTTCTACTGTTTTTAGAATCAACATCCTAGTTGAAATGAATCTGGAGAGAGTTATTTCAGAAGAGTCACCATGCAGTCCCTCAAGCATTAGTACAGAATGATCCCAGGAGCATTGCTTCCAGGGCCAGTTCTGGGTGAGGTGGGAAAGGTGATGAGAGCAACTCACACTCTCTCCATCTGCACAGCAGCTCTGTCAAATAAGTAGCCTTCATATTCCTTTTAAAAGGTAAAAACTGAGACTGAGAGACACTAACTGATTAGTTACATTTATGCAGCTAGTAAATGGTAGATTGTAACTTGAAGATAATAAGTCTGTGTCCAGAGATTACCTACTTTCTCACGAGGTCGTATAATCTTCCAATGAAGGCCATTTGGGTCAAAAAGTTCTCAGAGGAGAGGACTCGATCTGCCTATTTTGCTTTAGTAAAAATGGTAGAAGGCAACTGATATACTACAGAGTTATAGTGAGAATTTCTGCATGACTTGGGGCTTCTTGCTCTCATACCTGGAAACAGAACCCCATGATCAGCTTCTTTTCTGAGTATCAGCTTCTTTTCTGAGTATCAGCTTGGGTGTTTAGAACATTTGCTTGGATTTAGTATATTCTGGGGATTGCCCTGTGGGTGAGTTTCCACCTGTTAGGAACTGAATTGTTTTACTGCTGTATTCATATAATATTGAAGTCATAATGTAAAAAATGACTGTATTTAGAAATAGGGCTTATGAAAAGGTAGTAAAGGTTAAATTAGGTCATATGCACATATGCATGGGGCCTAAATCTGATAGGACTCGTTTTATGTCTCTCTCTCTCTCTCTCTCTCTCTCTCTCTCTCTCTCTCTCTCTCTCTCCATGTGCACAGAAGAAAAGCCATGTGAGGATACAGTGATCAAGTGGACATCTACATGCCAGGAAAAGAAGACTCACCAAAATCTACCTCTGTCAGCAATACCTTGATCATGGACTTCCGGCCTTCAGAACTGTGAGAAAATAAACTTCTATTGTATAAGTGACCCAGCCTATGATATTCTGTTATGGAAGCCCAAGGGGACCTTACCTATTTTGGATAACATGCTGGGAAATGCAGGCACAAAGAGTTTACTAGCTCAAAAGTGACTGACACATCCTAGAATTGAAATGATCACTCCCTAAGAATTTTCATAGTGTAAGATGCCTACCTCCTTTTAAAGGAGTTCTGTAAGATAATGAATATTTAAATATGGCTGAGATAAAAACAAAAAAAAACAAAGGAAACACTTATACAGCCAAACAAAGACAAAATATATATAGTTTCATACTTTTCTTTTTCTCACAAGTAACTGTACAGATGAAAGCCCAAACTTTTGCACTAATGTTAATCTAACCCCCTTACAACTGCCCCCAAAATCATGGGAAATGAAATTTATAAAGGGAGATTAGTCAAGGTAGAATGAAACAAATGCAGTCTTTACAAATATATATATCACACAGACCATTTGCATAAAGCATGTGAAATGGCAGATGACAAAGTTGAGCATGTCTGTGTGGGAGTGAGCCAGGTGCCTTGATGAGGAGTAGCTCCAAAATTTATACTAGCATTATGATCTTTGATTAGTTGTCTAACTCCTCCAGCTTTACTTTCCTCCAGAAAGGTGGAGGTAACAGCCCTGCCCTGACTACATCACAGTGTGTTTGAGGGGATTAAGTAACATTGAGTATGTGAAAAGGCCTTGCCTCTTACATCACTGGAAGGTGTGTATTTCCATCAGGGTCAAAGTAGACACGCTATAGATGGTTATTGAATCAATGATAACTATTCAATGACCTCCATTAAAACTCTGATATTCTGGAGTCTCATCTTCTAGGGGCTCCAAAGAGATATTCAAGATAAAATATAACAGATACAGTGAATGAGAAACTCTCAGGATGTAATAAAAATAAAATTCTATTTTTTACCAACCCTGACTCGTTAACATTTTTCCATGGGTGAGTTCTTTTTCTTTATTCCTAGATATAAATGTGATACGTTTCATAATTTTTTGGCTCATTCTTAAGTAGTAGATGATTGAATGATCATGAGTCAAAAAGCATGAGCATTGCTTTTTCTTGGTAACTGGAATGCAAGATATTAATTAATTTTCTTCAGTCATCTACTCCTGTCCTTGGGTGGTAGTTGGTCACAACCCACATTTAGGATGGTTTCTTTTATCTTTAACTCACCTCCTTCACATGCTAGAGACTTACCCCATTTGGGGATCCTGGTTGAGGAACTAGGGTACTGAGAGTTGGGTAGGGCAGGCTTTAGCTAGCTAGGCTACTTCAAGCTCTCTGGCCCTGGCCAATAGTTAGAGATGACTCTCTCTTAGTACTTGAATAGATTCTTCAGAGCTTCTGGTTATTGGCAACTCCTGAAACATCAGTGGTGTATTTCACTTCTCAAGCTGCCACATACCCCTCAGCACCTGATTCTCTGATGGTTTTCCCTAGTTGCTGTTCCTTTGTGTTCCCACTGAGGCTTTTGAGGCAGGATTTCAAAGAGCTATGACCCAGACAATTTCTCATAAATAGTCTGTATTTGGTTCAAGGACACACTTTTGCAACGCTTTTTTTCTTGAAAGACCATGAAGACATAAAGGGGACCCCACTGAGGCCACTTTTTTTTTTTTTTCCTGTTGCCATGGGATAGTTCCTTTAGCTTTATAAAGATGCAGGGTACACACAGGAAACTCTTCTAAAAAGTGCTGTCTTACTACTTGAGTTAAATGTTAGTGTCTTTCTCATCAGGAACAACTCTTCTTCTTTGTAGGAGAGGACTCAGCATTTCAACAGTTTTCTCTAAAGAAAATGTCATATCCTTTTTTATTCTCTACTTTCTGACCCTGTTTGTATCCTTGATCCTTCTGAAGGGTCCAAGATTTATGGAACCTGGTCTCAATCATTTCTTACAAATTTTGACCATGACAATTGTCCTGTATTCACACTGAAATCTGGAATCTCTCATAGTGATGCTTGAGTTGGAACAGGCTATAAATTGATACTCATCACATGATAAAAATTTAATTCCTCTCAGGGAACTGTTCATTATTTGGAAGTTTTTCTATAATGGGGATCAGCAGAGATTTTATTTGTAAAGAGTTTCACTGGTAAAAAGATTGAAAAATGACTCCATTAGTGAAACCACTTTGTTCAGAAACTTCTCCACATTCCACTTGAATGACAATTCCATATTTAATAAAATATGAGTCTTTCATGTGAATAGCACTGAGCTATTATCTGAGCAGATACTAGTATAATTATGATTTCTATTAAAACCAACATTAAGGTAACCAAAGGGTCCTGCAAGGGTCTCCTTGCCCTTGAGATTTTGACAAGATATTTCATCTCTTTGGATTTTAAAGCCCTAGTGCCCATCATTTCACTTCCAATCATTTCATTGTTGAAGATCTGGAGGCTAAGGGGTCACAAGGAAGGATAAGAAGAAGAAAACCACAATATCCACTCCCTCCTCTATTCCTCATTCCTCCTTCTCCAGGGGAACCAGCAACTGTACCCCAATTTTTCTCAGATGAATCCTCACCCCAGATGACTTGGAGCAGAACCACCTTGCATGTTCAGCACTTTTCTGGCAGATAGAGTTTATTTCATATGGGAAATTTTGGTGCATCTAATTTATCTTCCAAGTTATATTAACAATAGCCTAAACCAGATTTTTAGAACACTTTTCAATTTCTAAAATACACTTAAATCTACATGGCCTCTTGATCTTCATCACTTCCCTGGGGTGCAGATAATATAGTTATTATTATCTGTGCTTTATTCAGGTATAGGGGCAGTTAAGATATACTACCTGAACTCCTGAAATTCATAAACTAGAGAAGAAGACAGAAATTATAAACTATGCAAAAAGGCAAGTTTTTAAAATATGCATAAATAGTGTTATGTAGTATAGATGAGATTTACTGCATTTACTAAGAAGGAGGTTTTGTGGCCAATGGAGGAGGAGAGTTAAAAGTATTATGGAAATTTTCCTTTTGCTTTATATTCTGTGTTTAGTTACATAAAACTGCTGTTAAATGTGTCTAACCAAATTCATGTGTGAATTTGAGTTGGTACAACTGGTTATGCAGTCTGTCTAAGAATCAGAGCTCCTTGGAATTATTTGTATGAAATTTTGATTCCTATAGGAATCAAATAATTATGTTGATTACATATTATATTATGCTTATGCTGCTGACAGCATTTAATATAAAAAGCCTATGTATGTAACTGTGTTTGTGAAATTCTCTTACTAGAGGAGGACATTTCCTACCCCTTTAAATAAACACCCTCCCAAAAGATATGGACAAATCCTAGTGCAGGCTCTTTCCTGTTACAGAAAGTAGTTATAGAATGTATTGTATTAAAAAAGATATTAAGAAATGTGTACTTTATCTGCTTACCTAAGGGACCCATTACAGGTTTGTACAGAGAAGGAAATTGTCTAACACTTCTAGATAGGAGACAGTAGATTTCTTGCATTTATAGATAAGAAAATAGAATTGTTAAATCTGACTATAATTTACTGATGGGTAACAAGCTGTCTATATAAAATTATTTTTGAGTACCTGCTATGTATCAGACATTCTTCTAGGGACTGGCCAAAAAAATGTGCGTACACCTTTTCCAGTGGTGGGAGGTATTAAGAATTATACACACATTCTCATAGACATAGACAAAGGGTGGGGGTTGACTGTGGGGGCAGGGTGGGGGTGGGCAGATCAGGGGAGAGCAATGGGGGAAACATTGGGACAACTGTAATTAGACAACAATAAAATAAAATAAAATAAAATAATTATACACAAATTTCTAGCCATTTTCTTTTGCCTAACTTGCAGCAATGTGAAGAACTGCAGAAGCTGCCTTGGACCAAATTTGCAACTAGTTTTCATACACTTAATTAATAGAGTTATGCTGTCCAAATGGTATCCACTAACCACATGTGACCATGAATACTTGAAATGAGGCAAACACATGTAAGGAAATAAATTTTAAATATTATTTAATTTTAATTAATACATTTAAACATCAATATTTGATTTAGGACTAGAAAACTTTAAAAAATGTTTGAAACAATTTGAGCATGTGAATCTCATTTTTCAACAGTAAATTTTGTAAAATCTAAATATAGATCAAGTGTTTTCCATAAAAACATAGTCTAGGTTGCAATATGCTGTGACTGTAAAGAATTAAAGATTTAGTAAAATTGTAAATCATCTAATAATTTTATGTTGATGGTATATTGAAATATTTAAATATATTGCCTTAAATAAAGTAAAATATTAAAGTTAACATGTATTTTTTATTTTAGTTTTTGAAATGTAGTTATTAGACTACTTAAGCTTATTTATAGGACTTGCATATTACTTCATTTGAACAAAGGTGCTCTAATGTTTAGATTACTACATGAAAAAAGGAAAGGAATTTAAATCTTTTTGGAGTCATTGTATTTAAAAATAAATTTGCAGCTAAGCCTATGCTAAAATCAAGGCAGCTGTTTTGACATTTTTTTCTTTGTATTTGATGTTCTTCAGTTTACCTATAATATAACTAGGTATAGATTTATTTTTATTTAGTCTGCAGAAGATTTGGTGTGCTTCTTTTCATGTGTTTTTCCAAATTTGTGGAAAATTCTTTTCCATTAGCCCTTTGAATAATGATTCTCTCTCTCTCCTGCTCTTTTCACCCTCTTATTAGGAAAGCTTATTTGATGTGTTTTGCACCTTTTATTCACCTTTAGCCTTCATGCCTTTTAATTATCTTTACCATTTTCTGTCTCTTCTTCTGTGTCCTGAATTATGGATGATTTTCTCAAAATTTTTTCCCTAATTCATTAGTTTTATTTTTGTACTGTAAAATCCCTCCATGATATTTTAATTTGACTGACTGCATTGTTTATTCATGAAATTCCCTTTGATTCTTTAAACTTTGCCAATTTTTCATACCGTTTCATATTTAGCTTAGGTTTTTCTCAAATCTCTTTAAATATTTTTAACTTAATACTTTTAAAACCTTTTTTATATTGCCTTACTGTTTATAGTTTTTAGACTGCAGTTTCTACCATCTACATGTACTTCCTAATTGTTTCTAATTGTACTTCATCTCCTCCTCTATTTATAATATTTGGTTATGAACCTAGATTCAGTGATGGCCATTTTTCATGGGAGTATAGCTGTAAGTCTTGTCTGTAGAAACATCCTTACAATGTGGTTTTGTTCTGATCTCTGAAAAAATCTGGATCATCCTTCATGTGAATTCCTTGGCTTGGAATATATATATTCTTTCAGTGTATAAAGTCAGATCCCACCTCTGTAAATGGCATTTGTCTGAATTCAGACTCTGTCTGTAAACGTGGTCCTGAATAGATGGAAGTCTTCCTTGTCACATCCTTCAGTGTCAAGGGGTTCCCCTAATCTCTGTTTTACAGATAGGCTAAGTCTCTGTGACTCTGAGCTTTATGCAAGCAACACAGCTCTGAGTCCCAATGGTCAAGACTCTGTCTAGTGTTTTAAGGCACATTTTAGTTTCCACAATATTTTGGTTTCAATTCATACTCATTGTTGTGACTTTCTGTTCCGTTGGTTTCTAGAACCTGGAGATTTTCCTTTCTTAGTGCCAGGTTTGGTTATATTTCCAAAGTTTTAAATTGTTATATTTTATTCAGCTTTCTCAATTTGTTTGAAGTGGCGCTATAAATATATCTCTACATCATCTTAGTACTTCATTTCAGATGTATCTTGGTTGATGACATTTATTACCTTTTCAGCAACCACAATGAAGTCTTCCATGAGTCTGTTATGAGTAAATCATACAAACTGAAAACAAATAAACAGGATTTTCTATGAACTCTATGAGATCATTAGGTAAATAAAAATGAATTCTGACCTCTAACAAATATCACAATTGACTATCCGAACACTTCTTGATAATGTTAAGAAAAAAATAAAAAAACAAATGTCCAAATCAACAAAAAAACAAAAATCAAATTGTTTAAGCTATGGTTAGCTAGATCTAATATTTCTTTGATTGAAGTCTTTTATACTATCACCATTTATCACTTTCCCAAGAAGTCAATGTTTAGTCTGTATAAATATTGTGCTAGGCACCAAAAGGGATAAGAAATGTTTGTTATTATGCTACCCTTGAGGAGGATACAGTTTTTTTGAGAAAATGGTATTTGGCAAAATAGGGCAGTGCTGTAAATTTCCAAGAGTAGAAGAAGCAATAAAAGTTGTTGGAAGGAAGGAAAGGGGCATGACTGAACTTCACATGCTTGGAAGGCTGCCAAAACTGTGCAGTGTGGGAAAGTCATTTCCTCTGCAGTCAGATATTTTGAACTGTAGTTTAATAGCAGAACTATTTTTATTAATGAAAATTGGCAAAGACTTTCAATCTATGGAACAGGAAGAAGCATGGATTCATTGAAGTCAAATTCCAGAGTCAGGTCACTGGACCATCCTCTCCTGTCTGTCTCCACACCCTTCCAAAGTCCATGAGGCACCTCTCTGAAACCCTCAGCGTCACAGAACACATTTGACAATGATCAGGTGCAATGATTGCAGAGAATTACAGAGCTAAGAGCCGGGCATTTCTGTAAAAACCAAGCATATCTGTTTGAGCTTCAGGGCGGCACTGTACTGGCCTCATCAGCACAGGGCAGATCCCAGCTGGGTTAACTGGTCTGACTGCTTAGTCATACAGCAGCCTAAGCAGACTAGCCTGCACATCGGGTGGGGGGAGTGAAGGGAGGTCAGAGGTGAATGGATCACTTTAAAATCCATCATCATTAACTGGAGAAACAGCTCCCAGCTCATTCCTCACTGACCGAGGATTCATGATGTGTCTCCATTTGGTCAGGGAGGCGAGCTCTTACTTAGAAATCAACATTTCAAGCATCATGAAAGGACAAAAAAAAAAAAAAAAAAAGCTTTTTAGATGAGCTTCTCCTCCACTGTACCCAGAGGGGGAGGCTGTTGTGGTCATTAGCTTTTCCTGCATTAAATCTGCTTGGTCTGACTAGGCCATTTGATTTCAGCTTTATCCTAACGCCAGAGAAATCGAGTTGCTGGGTATTTACTTGGGATTAATGGCTAGTTAGGAGAAGCTGTGCTTTGTACCATTAACCCAGGCTAGGTGCTAATTCTTGGAACATGCCCTGCGAGCAGGGGTGATTATTGCTATTTGGAGCTGGGAGTGCTGCCTTGGAGACGGGAGGCTTTATTCAAAGAAGAATTCATTTTGATTGGTTAACAGGGCACATTTCTGGAGAATTAATGCCCTGTGTACACGCCAGTCTGATTGCCTGGAAACATCTCCTTTTCTCATGCTGTTCAGCTGATAATCCACTTCTACATGTGGGGCAGCCGACTGGACACTCCAGCAGGTTCTATCTTTGGCGCCTAAAATCAATACTGGACTCCGGCAGTGTCGTCAGCTGTCTTCTTATCCCGCCCCTGCCCAGGGCTGAGCGTAGCTTCCCTTTGTGGTAGACTGTAGTGAGCCGGGGAGTGTGATAAATGCTTTCAGTCATATCTGCTGTCATTTGAATAATACCAAGTGTCAGGAAGAAATACATCCCTAGCTGGCTTTAACCAACCAGGCTCTTTCGATACTCTCTCCTCAGTGCTGTAAAAAGCAGCAACTTGGGAAACCACAACACTCTCCTTCCCCAAGTCCTGTTTCTATTTCAGGCTGGGTGGGAGAGTCTCTCCGGAAAGATTTTTTTTTCATTTACCCAGCAAAATCCAGGGATTTACTACCAGGTTGGGGATGCGCACCTCCTCTACTTATAAGAAAAGAAAGTGGCTCTATTTTGCCAGAACTTCCAACTTATTGGAACACTGCATTACATTTCCTGACTAAACTTGCATCTGCATGTGTTTAAATGGGCCTTGGTGAATATGCTTACTTATGCTTCAGTGTTCCTACCGACAAAACAAAAGACAAACAAAAAACAAAAGAATGTGTGATTAAAAAATATAGCTTGCCCTGGCAGGGGGCACAGTGGATAAGGTGCCAGCTTGTGAACCCAAAGGTCGCTGGTTCAATTCCCCAGCCCAGGTACATAACCAGGTTGCAAGCCAGGTCTCCAGCCAGGTCCATGGCTGGAGGCTGGTGAAAGGCAACCATACACTGATGTCTCTCTCGCTCTCTGCCTCTCCCCTCTCTCTGGAAATAATAAATAAAATATTAAACAAACAAACAAACAAAAACATAACTGGATGAAGGCACAGTATAGGAGGTCTATCTGGAAAAGTTCCAGCCATTGTTAATACAGTAACAATTTTCATGGCATCGATGTAACCTGATAGCCAAAAGGGGTGGACTGGAATGCTCAGGTGTGAACAACGATGACTTCCCTGTACTCGTCAGTGGGGGGGTGGGCGCCATTGGGTGCGCCTGTGTACTATGTGGCTATAGCCTTCAGAATGGCTGAGCAAGTAGAGAGACAAATCTGCATCAAATTCTGCGTTAAATTTGAGCATTCCTCCACAAAAACTATTTGGATGATTTAGAAGGCTCCTGCTATGGGCAACTGGTGGTTGGTAGTTTCATCACAACAATGTGCCTGCTCATGCATCACGCCTCGTGCAGAGTTTTTGGTGAAACATCAAATCACCCAGGTGACTCAGCTCCCCTACAGCCCAAATTGGTGCCCTGCAACTTCTGGCTTTTCCTAAAACTAAAATCACTGTTGAAAGGGGAGATTTCAGACTGTGGATGAGATTCAAGAAAATACGACCAAGAAACCGATGGTGATTGGGAGAACTGTGTGAGGTCCCAAGGTGCCTACTTTGAACAGGACTGAAGCGTCATTGTCTTATGTATAATGTTTCTTGTATCTTGTATCTTTTTCAATAAATGTCTTTTTCATATTACATGGCTGGATACCTTCTGGGCAGACCTTGTATAAGCATGAATCATGGTGCTTTCTCTCAAGTCACACCAGGTTGTGACTAACTTTACGGCTTCTTGTGTGACTAGAGCTGGCCATAGGCAGCATTGAGGCTGATAGGACAAAAACAGTACAGAAGAAATATGAATGATGTAAGAGAGAGAGAGGTTATATGTCCTTGTAGCGGTGGGGAAATGAGATCTTGTGCAAATGTGGGGGGGTTGGCTCTAGTTAGAAACATGAGTACCTGATTCATAGTAAGAGAAGGGAGTCACTTTACACATGTGCTAATTTACCTAGGCTCTTTTGGTTAGATTAATCAAAGATTATTTATTTTGAGTGATATATACATATATACATATCTCATTGAAAATTTTGAGTAATTATACCTAATTTTTTCTGTGAGGTGTGCTTATATACATTACAAATGCACATGACTATGTCTATAAAATACAATGCAAAAACTGTTCATTTGGGAGCTATTATACACATACATGCATACATATACAAACACACATGATACTCTGTATAAGGCAAAAAAGTAACAAATAAATGAATCTTCATTTAGTGAGATTTTTCTACCCCTTTAGCAACAAAAATCCACTTAAAAAAAATTCCAACCTTTCAAAGGCATATTGTTAAAGCTCAATTAGTTCTTTTTTCCTGCACCTCTCAGTATTAAGTTAAAATGAAAGACCAGTTAAGTATATTTAGGACACTTTATTTAAAGTGTTTTCCAATCAGGAAACAATGACTTTCTTTTTTTAAGAGTGAATCTTGAAGTGAGTCAGCTGCTGCCTCTTTCTCCCATGATTGAAGTGAGAGAAAATTATATAAAAAGCGTTCAGGGTGCTCTTTCTTCCATACAAAGCTGCCATGATTAGGAGAGTGAATTGCAAATATTGAAGACAATAGGGAAGAAGGTTCTTTTATGAAAGGAGAGAGAATGGGTATTGCAGAAAGGACTCTTAATAATTGCCATCCACGCTCAGAAAGCACTTGGGGATGTGAATAATTTAGCAGCCATTAGGAAAAAGGAAGCCTTTGGAGAACATCAATCTGTGAACACCAAATTGTGCAGTACGGGTGCAACATCTGTGCCCTCCCAGAATGGGCCTTGCTGTTAATGGGTAGAAAGCAACAAAAGTAATCAGTTTATTAAGCACTTTCAATTAAGGAAAGTACACACATGAAACGATTTTATTTTTCAATTACTGTCCCCAACTACTCTGCCAAATCCTCCACCCCCAACTCCAGCCCTGGGGACAGATCTCTTAACTCATTTTGGTCAGATTCCATAATTTCCCCATTACTTTTAATTATTAAAAGATGACTCATTTAAACTTTTCTCTCATATCTCATTCAAGGCGTTCCTTGCTGTCATTGTATACTAGGCGGATAACCAGGGAGATAGGAAGTGGGGGGACACAGGGTGGGGTGGGGGAGAACATTACAACAATATGCCAAGCCGGCTGCCTTTGGATGGTTCGTTAGTGGAACAACCAGTGGACCCCATGGTCATGGGCACACCCCAGTGCCTCTTTCATAGTGAATGGGTCCTTTAGTTAAATGCTATGTTGTGGGCAAATCTCTGACTACAAACCAGGCACTCCATTGGCCCTGGACAGGAAAGGCAAACCCTATCAGAATAAGTATCTATTTTAGTGAGATCATATGGTGAAACCTGCCAGGTTAAAGGAGACCCCTTGTAGCCATTGCCACTGTGTTACTAGTTGGTCTAGTTCAGGACCCCCAGCTTTAGTCTCTGTTGCTTTCAGATTAAACATTCAGAGGTGATAGTGGCTTGGGCAACAGTGGGAGTGTGTTTTTGTGTGTGTTTGTTTTGTTTTGTTTTTTGCTTTTGGGATGGCAGCTGTCACAGGCTGGCTAGTATCAACTGACTGGATTCAATTTATCTAATTAGTAATTTACTGCCTCTTCTGTGGTGTATGCTTTCTGATGGGTGTTAAAGGGTAATGAAAATATTATTACAATGGACACTTATGCCTATATTCCTTCTACATGCTTCTACCCCAGAGCCCTTTGTCTTATCTCACTACTCTTTCCTTTTTAATCCTCACCTGAAGATATGTCCATTGGTTTGAGAGAGAGTTGGGGGTGGGAGTGGGGAATGGGGAAAGAGAGACATTCCAACAAGGAATTGAACCCACAACCTAGGTATGTGCCCTGACCAGGTGTTGAACCCACAGCCTTTTGATGTACAGGATGATGCTCCAATCAACTAAGCCAAGTGGTTAGCATTTCTCTCACTATTCCTTTATTTTCTAGGCCCTGACCAACATCTAAGACATTTGCCATTGCCCATGAGTTCACATGTATATTATCCTCTGGCCTTTTTTTTTTCTTTTTCCACCTAAAGTGGATGATCAATGCACTACCCAAACCACACATTGGGAAAATATTTTCTCTTCATTGTCTTTCAAGGCCCTGGGCCCTTTAGTGAAACTATAATGTAGCTCTTATCCATTTTTGACCTGCACCTTCCTACTAAGCCTAGCCCTCTATAACTCAGTCTTGGGATTTTCTTCCTTCTTCAGTTCATCTTATAGGACCTCTTGTGGCCCTAGCATGAGCTAAGAAAGATGTGGTGGTGTAACTGTGATGGGTGACAAGCTAACCTACAGCTTATCTGTGCTTTCTGTTCTTCCCAGTGCTCAGTTTCTTTGGCCTTTGGGCCAGCTTGACATTATTACTTAGTGGGTCAGAGACCCACTGATGGACAGTGCTGGGTGTAAATTTCACTTGGTGTTTTATGGTTAAGTAGTCCATTTCTATCAGGGCCCAGGAGCATGTCAAGAAGAGGTGTTTTTTCAAATAGCTGTTATTGTCCACACTGCATACTTACTGTCCAACATTAGCAAAGTCACTTATCCTTTAAGGGCTGTTTTCCTCATTTTTGAAATGGGTGAATCATATTTTTCTCTATATGTCGTAATAGACTTTTAAAGATTATGTTGAGTTGTACATATGAGAACACATTGTAAAATAACAAAATGTTTTCAAAGCTAAAGTGATACTCTTGTGAAAGTAGATGCTTCCCAACGTCATTTTTGAGAGTGTTGGTTCTAATGGTGAAAGTTGAATGAAAAATTGCTCTTGTAGGCTACCCTTTCACCTACACATCCATCCATCCATCCATTCGTCTGTTGATCCTTCTTTTGGTTCATTTATTCACTCACTTATTCAACAATGACTGTGCTGCATGGTAGAGATACAAAGATAAATAAAACATGCCCTTGTCTTCAAAGAACTGACAATCCAGTTAGAAGAATACATGTAAACAAACGAATAAACAAACAATGCAGTGGGACAAAGGTTTTGATGCAGGTACGTCAGGGGGTATTGGGAGCAATGGGCAGGGAATCTAACTCCTTCAGGAGTCAGATGAGGTGAGGATCCATCCCATGTGAAGGTTGGGAAAATGAACACAGTTTGAATTAAGCTGGCCATCTTCTGAGAATCGTCCCATGGTGACAATTACCTCCTGGTTTGTGTTCTCAGATGCTGCCAATTTTCCTGCCAGGCAACATCTGCTGTAGCACCTGTAAGCCTGGAGCTAATGATTATTAATGACACGCTCTCCCTGCATTCTGGTCGATTGCAGGAGAAACAACAGCAGCAGCCTCTCCACCACTTTGTGCCTTGGCCACTATGAAGGGACCCATGTGTCTTACTCTGGTGCTGCAGGGGATCAGGCTATTGATTTCAGATCATTCCTGCCTATAGCAAGCAGGGCCTTAGCTTTTCTTTTCATCTGACTTCTCTTCCTTCCTTGAATATTTGCTTTGTATCTTTGGATTTTAAGCTCTCTCAGCAAAGGGGCTTCTTTTTCCTCTCTATGATGGTTTTCCTCATGTTATCCATTAAAACAAACAAACAAAAAAAAAACTACCGGCAACAACAAAAGCAGATTCCCATGTATACTCACTAGTCAATAAATTTGGGTGTGGATAGTAGGCATAAAACAGGCATGATTCACTGATCAAAACAGTCCCTACATTAGCCTCTTTTGTGTGAATGATAAGGACTCGCCTAATACTGACATAACAGATAGGTGTACGGTATATATATGTATATATAGATAGGGATGTAAGGTACTTTTTCTGGAGTCAAGTAGAACTGGACTTAGATCCCAGAATTAATATATTTCCAATTGTATGAACTCCGACAAGTTGCTTACTTCTGCAAGCCTTAGTTTTCTTCTGTAATCCTACTTCCACAGGATATTTAGGAGGATTAAATAAGATTATGCACATAAAAAACACTTAATCACAGTGCAGGCTCATGGTAGGAACATGGTAAATGAAAATATTACAACTATTGTTGTTATTGCTATTGTCCTGATCCCTCACCAGCTGTTCTCTTTGGGGTTAAGGCTACTTTTAAATGGAAGAGTCCAAAACACAGAAGAGGAGTTGCTGAGGAAATAATCCCCTTGGCACTATTTTCACTATGGGCAAAGGTTAAACTCTTTATTCCCTAAGACAAACACTGTGACCCATTTATAGGTCTGACATATACTGAACAAATACTGTGGGACCATTTGCATATATGCTGTCTTCGCCTTTTCAAATAGTGTTTTGTTTCTTTGTCAGTGGTAATTCTTGAATAAAAGGTCAGTTCTCCCATCTCTTGCTGAGTATCATTACCCATCTTTTCCTGACTGTTATGTAGACTTATCAACCCAATTTAAGGGTCAAATGGCTGTTCCTCCCCTGGTGACAAAAGACAATTCCTAAAGTCAGTACTGAGATGTGCTCCTGAGAACTTGGTGCTCCTGAGAACTTGGTGTGTTCAGGAACTAGGCTGTGCTCTAACTGGGCAACATTCCTTCTTTCCTTCTTGAAAAGCAGTTCTTATAAATAATTGGGCCTTACTTTTGAATTTTAAGTATACAGGGTAGTTAACACACACTATTTCATTTCCTTTCTTTAAGGGAGACTTTATTTCAGGTAATGCCATCATTTTTTTTCTGGTGCTTATCTCTTCTCCCTTTATTTACATTGCTCTTAACTATTTTGACTCAACAGTGACATCAATAACAGTTACATAATAATAGTAGCTGATAGTTAAGTTTTGCTTGCTGTGTGCCAGGCCCTAGTCTAAATGCTTGGTGGATCATCATAGCATCCTGGCAGCTGGGAAATTAAGAAGGGAAATTAAGGCTTCAAGAGGTTGAGAATTTTTTTTTTTTTTAAAGATTTCATTTATTACTTTTAGAGAGAGGGGAAGGGAGAGAGGCAGAGAGGGAGAGAGACATCAATGTATGGTTGTCTTTCACTTGCCTCCAGCTAGGGACCTGGCTAGAGACCTGCCTTGCAACCTGGTTATGTGCCCTGACTGGGAATTGAACCAGTGACCTTTGGGTTCTCAGGCTGGAGCCTATCCACTGAGCCACCAGCCAGGGCCTGAGGTTGAGAATTCTTAAATCACACAGTTAGGCAGTAGTGGAAGTACATATCTTACCTGGCAACCCAGCTCTGGAGTCCCCAGTCTTTACCACTGGGCACTATTGTCTTTCATCATACTGTTTTATAGTTAATAAAGCAGTTTCATACATATTTCATTTAATCCTCATGGCCAGCTCATAATGCAGGTATTAATATTTTTCCATTTTATAGGTAAGGAAAAAGTGTTTTAGAAAAACTTTGCAATGTACCCCAAGTTTCACAACTAGTAAGTAGCCACCTGACTGGAACTTCATTTCTAACTACAAACTAGGTTTTTGGAGCCCTTCTGAATAACTACAAATTGCCTTTCCATGTAGCACATTTATATGGTTTGGCAGAAAAGGTTAAACAGGGAATCAATATAGCAACTGCTCATTTAAGGAGCATTTGAATCTTGGGTCCATTTGCCATCTTATTGTAGTTTTGCTCTAGTGGAAAAAAACAGCATGTAATCATTGAAAATGCTTCCTGACAACCCTGTTCTCCAATGCCTGATTTTCCTTTTATTACTTTCTGTTTTTCCCATCACAGAGGAGGAGAAACTAATTGAAATTCTTGCCCTGGTCTTATGAACTATGAGTCAGAATAAAGGAAGCACTTAATCACTTAATGCAATGATTGTCTTTTCAAGCAAGCAAAAGGGAATAGGATGGAGATGGGGTGCAGACAAGAGAAGAAACCACAAGATATCTTATTGGAAACTCTTTGAAAACATCACTGCTTGATATTTGCAGTGTTTCTGGAACCCTCTTGTGTAATTCAGTGTGTTCCTTTCCCATGCTCTAGTCAATAAGGAGGAGCTAGCTGACTAGAGTGTTGGATCAGCTTCAGTGTTAGAAGACACAGCCAGAGGTGACTGCTGATTAGTGAGGGCCAGGGCTTTCAGCTGGGGGGATGGACACAATGACCTGTCTAGGGTACATGGGTTCCCTTTACGTTGTTCAGGAAGCCAGGTTACTCTCCACCTGTTCTTGTCCTCTGTAGTAAGGTTCCGAAGTCATGATTTATGACACAGCTTGCGTGACTTGCATGTAGTCACAATTAGTTTGGAAGACTCCTTTCAACTTCCCATGAAGATTACACTCTATGAGTTTACACACGCTGCAAAGCCAGTTTTTTCCCTCTCGTGAAAAGTAATTTCTCTTTTGTTGGCTTTTATACCAGCTGAAATATCTGGCTTGGGTTTAGAACCATGTGGTCTAAATCTGTTTATTTTCCAAAAATTATTATTTTTATATGACCTTGCATATTTGAATTTGCAAAAAGTTAAATGTCATTGCATTGCACCTATGCCATATGGCACCTGTATGTGTGCCATATGCTGAAGATAACTGGTACTAGCTTCTTGAGTTAGTCTGTGATTAAGGCACCGTGTGCTGCCAAAGATGTCACACAGTAGGGAGGGATCTGAACCTAGGAACATTTCACAACTTGGACGGCTCTTATGTGAGAATCCTCTGAACACTTTTTGTGTGTGTGCATATTAGGTAAAATGCCATGTTCTGTCATTAACTGTTAAGTCATGTTATCTGACTAGTAACAGATGTCTCAAAGCTGTTTGTTCTTTATCTGTGGTGAGAGAATGATATTTCTGTTTTTTTTTGTGTGTGTGTTTGTGTATAAGATAGTATTTATTGGTATCGCAATGAATGCAAAGTCATATATATATATATATATATATATATATATATATATAATATTAAAGCTATATATATATATATATAATATTAAAGCAAACAAGTCATTGCATTTTTAGAGAAAACATCTGAAAGGAAAAAAAGAGACCCAGCTAACTGTATTCACTATATTAAATTAATTTTATAAACACAAAGGAGAAGACATAAATGGGGAAGAAGAAATTTAAGTAATCTTTATGGCTTTAGTGCTTAGCAGTAAGTAAAGATTATGACTCAAATGATATAGGGGGAATTCAATTAAGGCATTGAGTTAATACGTACAACAATGACATATCAATTTGTAACATGTAGCATGGAAAATGGGTAATGAACACCAAGCGCTGCATATTGTGTGCTTTTTGTAGCCTCCAAAATTTGGATAGCCAGGATGTTTCTAGTATATGTGATAGCATCATACCCCTCAGGGACCTTTTGCTTTCAAAGGTAGTTGGCTTTTTAGAAATGATATCCCTGTAAAGCCACATTTTGATAATATATTACTCACCCAGGTCATATTCTATTGATTATAGATTATATAACCTCAGATACTATATTATCCTTAAGGGGTGACTAGAATATCCTGCTAGCTCATCAATGGAAAGGACCAGTCCACCAAGATGTGCTCCATACTTCCAGATTCAACAAGATTCAAGGAAATATGCTAGGTCCATTCTCTCTTAAGATCTAGCAAAAATCCTAGTGATTGAGATAAACTTAAGGAAATAAATAACTTTTAGACAAATTTCCTTATTTTACATGAGTATAAAGTAGTCAGGAAAAGCACTTGCCTATGGTCACATAGATAATGTATTCAAATCTGGCTTCCAGACTCTGCTTAGCTACTAATTCAATAGAAAAAAAATTGGCAGCAATTTTCTGAACTTTTTGACTGAACACATTGAGCTGGTTAATTTTGAACTTGCCGAGCTTCCACCTTATTTACAGCTATGAAGGAAACCTACTGGCATTTACCTTAGAAATATGAGCTGTCGTTGAGTAAAATAGCATTGAAGTTTATTCTTTTTTATTAAAACAACAAGAACACAATTCCTAAAGTTCAGAGAGGTCAGCTCTAGTGCAACTACCAAAATAAATGTCAGGAAAATATTTATTTTATTACAACTTGAAATTCTTTCAATGTTAGTTAGAGGGCACAAGTAACTACTAAACCATCTTCTAGGAAGGTTTGGAATTTGGAGAAAACATTGGGAGCTGTTGTAGTTTAAAATAGATCCATAAATTCTTAAACACCTTTTTCTTCAAGAGGTAGAGCCTAATTGTTCTACCTTGTGGGCTGAATTAGTGACTATTTTCTAATAATAGAAGAAAGTAGGCTATTTTCTAATAACTAAAAGAAAGTGACTATTTTCTAATAAATAAAAGTGGTGCATGACTTTGGAAGCTAGGTTATAAAAAGCACCACAGCTTTCTCCATGACCCTTTTCTGTACTGTTCATTCTGGGTGATGTTAGCTCCTATATTGTGAGGATACACCAGTGTCTATTTACAGAGAGAACTGGGTAGGGAGGGACCAAAATGTCCTGCTGGTAGCCAGCAAGAAATGAAGGCACCTGGTCGTAGCCATAATAAGCATGCCATTTTGGAAGTAGGTCCTTCAGCCACAGTCAAGCCACCTGGTAACAGTACACTAGACTGACATCCAACCACTCGAGATGCCTTATGCCACAGCTACCCAGCTAAGTCCAAGGTAATCAAGTCATCTGGTTTTCCAGAACTTTCTTGGTTTGAGCACAGGAAGTCCCAGGTTCCAGGAATATCCTGAGTCCCAGGCAAACCAGAATGGTTTGTCATCCTTATCTTTCTTGAATAGGAACTGTGAAAGAATAATATTTATTTTAAGCCACACATTTTGGGTTAACTGGTCACCCAGCAGTAGACACTCATACTGGAGCTATTGTTTATTATTGGTTGTGGTTGAAGCATTAAAGTGCAGAAACAAAGGGTTGTCTCAGACCTTCTTCAATCTTGAATTTATTCTGACTCTAGTGTTCATAATTTAATAAACAACTAGCAGAAAACCCAGCCATTTGACCCACTTTCTTATCCTATAATGACCATTTGAATGAATTTCTTTCCCTTTTTTCCTTTAAATTTTATGGTTGTTTAGGTATCTGATGGAAATATGTTACACTTCTAAATGTAGTCAACATACTGAATTCAGACTACCTGACTTCGGATCATATGGAGAATGTGTTAAAAATACATGTTCCTGGCTCCCTTTTAGACCCACTGAATCTGAATTAGTGGGGGTTGAGATTAGCATTGTGCGTGCTTAATAGATTTTGCAGTTAGTTCTTAGACACTGATTTAAGAGAAGGGATTAGGCAAAGATCCTGCTACTAACCACCAACTTTCAAGCTGATAGAAATAATACTTTGACTCTAATATGTTATGAAAGAGCTGTTATTGATAGCAAAATTACAATTACCCTTGGTTTCAATCTTAATTTCACTGGGGAAAGAGAGGCATGTGCGCTGCTAGAGCAGATGGATGAGTTCAATGATTGCTTTCAGAAGATGGGTAATAGGTCAGCGAACATGCTGTGGACTCATTTTGGGAAATGCTGGGTGTTGTCTGGTGATGGGAACCGAGGAAAACACTTCAGAGTCTACAGGCTGAGAGGCCTCAGTGCATCCTCTCTCTAGCTCGTGAAGTCACACAGAAAGACATCAGAGGGCCCAGCTAATCTGTACAGGTCCAAACAATTATAACTGGCGTCAGGCAGCTTTAGAAGGAAGGTGAGTGCAAGGAAGACAAATTGAGGAGGCTTGGATGAGCCAAAATGAGAAAAGCAATCGCAGCTCCAGAATAATGACAAATATGAACAATAAGCACGCCCTCTTCCTAGCGTACACATCTCCGCTAATGAAACACTCTACAGATTGTACAAATAACACGTCCATCCTGAAAGGGGAGATTAAACCACAGTGAAATAATTAGCGATAGCAACTCTTCCCAGGAAGGATGTAGTACAGCTGAAGCAACAGACGGAGGCTAATGGAAGAAAAGGGAGGTTGTGAGATGCTTCTCGTGCTAATATAAACAGGGAGCAGCAGGTCAAGGAGCTAGAATGGAGCAGCAAGAAAATGAATATAAAATAGCATACATCTCTCTCCTTTGACACATGTTTAGTTAGCATAGATTTGATTAGCGTCAATTCAGTTAGTTTAATTCAACTCCATTCAGCATGATTAATGCCAAGGCACTACACTGAGGCACTAAGGTTGTGTAGGAATGAGTGTGAGAAGATTCATACCCTCAAGGAGCTTATCATCCAGAGGGCAGGAGTGGGAATGAGTGAACAGATATATCAATAGCTAGCATGATAATTATAATGGTCTCAGCCAGAAGACATACTGGATATCCTCCTCTGTATGCTGAGGGTATTTCCTGCATCCTCCTGGGTATATGAAAGATAAAACAACCTGTGGGATGTACACAATTTATCTGCAAAATTTGGACAATTGTGTAGTGCTGCTTTCTCAAACTGTCTAAGTTGCTGCTTTTCATCCCTGAGGAGGGAATATATCAGAGGAGTTTATTTAGTGAAAGCCATCTAGAGAAAATATTCCTTTCTGATACCTATTATTTTAATTATAGCAGTCTAATATAATATAAAGTATATAGATTTCCCTAGTCATAATAATTACATAAGGTAGCTGTTATTATGCACATTTTGGAGATGATAAAGAGGTGTGATAATTTAAACTAAGTATGTTGCCCAAGGCCACCCAGTCAGTAAGGTGTAAAGCTGTCATTGTAACCCAGGTCTTGCTAATGTCTTTAGAATGCCCTCTCTTAAAATCCTATGTTTCCTTTTTAGATAGCATGGAAGGTGAGTGAAGTAAGTGCTAAGTAAATGTACAAATACACTAAAGGTCATGGGAACAAAAACACAATTTTTTTTTCTGACATGGAGTTAGATAATCCAGAGGAATAATGGCAACTGAATTGGGTCTTGAAAGATGAGAAGGAGTCTAATAAAGACTTGAGAATTGAGGAAGCATCAGGAGCCAAAATATCAAGACACACAAATCAGGATGCATCTTGAAACTGATGAGGACATCAGACACCTAGCATTACACACAATCAGAATGATAATTTGCAACTAGATATTCAAAAATCCATAAGGGTTTAGGATTTTATTTTGGAGGCAATGAGGAATCCATATAGTTTATAGGAGGGAAACGAACTAACCTGATTTATATGTTTGTCTGATAAAGGATGGGCATGTGATGCACAAAGAAGACAAAAGTTTAGAATTTGTGAAGCTAATTGGGAAGCTATTGACTTAAACTAGGCTGAAACAAAAACAAAAATACAGCCAAGAGCATAAGTGTTGCAGAGAATAGAATTATCAGGATATGCTGAGTACCTGTATGCAGCAGATGAAGACGAGAAAGCTGATGAAGATAATCCAAAATTTGCAGATGTGATTGGGGTATAATGGTATTATTAACCAAGCCAGAGAAACTCAGCAGAGAAGCATGTTACAGAAAGAGGGTGATGAAAATTTCAGGTTTACTAAAACGGAGCTGTAGAAATGCATGAAAAACTTGTTCTGGAGCATACGAGAGAGATTAAAGTTTGTGATCTGGATGGGAGTATTTAGGTTTATTGGGTGATTTGGAAGATTATTTCCATTTCATCTATAGGAAACTGGAACATTCAATTTCCTATGATTATATAGCACCTAAGGTAAACACAATTAACTTCCACCAATATTTAATTAGGAAAAAGCACAGTCTGAGGCTACTACAAGCCTTCAGTCCAAGAAGGAGAAGATACATAATTCAAATGTAGCTATTCTGAAAATTCTTATTCATGTCTCATGACTGTTAATCCCTGAGGTGCCCTAACAAAAATGTGACATCAAGCAGAATGGGAATGTGAAAGTCCCATGAGCCTAGGTGGCTTAATTTTTAGCAACAGTATGTATCACAATTGAGAAATATGTATTTTCTCTCCAATATTAAAATGAGGTTTTTACAGCTCTCATTTTGAAAATCAATTATGTTTTATATTACATATATGGCCATATTATCACATTATTTTAGAAACATTGGGAGTAATACATTAACTAGTATGCTATAATGCCATGAGTATAATTATTATAATTATTTAAAATCTTTTCCCATAGAGTTTCAATGGGCATATGTTATTTTATAATGAAAGGTATAGTTCTTTGAAGGTGTTTGCAGCATGACTTCTGATTTTAGTTTCTGAAATTTAGGAGTACATATTCTTGATTTATGTATCTTGACCATTCATTTGTCACAGGAAATATTAGCAATTAGGTAAGTAGTTGAGAAGCAGAGATATTCAGGCATGACCCAGTGTTTGCGTATGCCCTGGTAAGTGAAGTGAGATTGGGGGTGAGTAGAGTGGTAGGGACAAGGAAAATCCATTTGCACCCGTTGACTTTGGCAAAGATGATACCTACAATAGAAAGAACATTACGGAGAGAGGAAGCCAAGATGTTTACTCAAAAACAACATTGGGGTGGGGGATGGGTTTCAAGGATGGGCACATACTATTTCAACCACCTGGGGAAAGGAGCTTTTAAAAATATTTTTATTCAATTATACTACTATGTATAGTTTGCTGTGGTTTATATATCATTGTATTTTCATAATTTTGTAATATAATTGTCATTATCTCAACGCTGGAGATTAATTTCCTAAAACTTAAGAAATGTAATTTTCTTAAAGCTATATATCTAGAAAGCTCCAAAGTCATAATTTAATCTCTAGACTATAATTGTAAAGCCCACAAACTTTCTACTCTGTAATACTGACTCCTTTCCCTGTTTGTATGCTTTGGACAGAAAACTGAAAGAAATGGTTCAAGAAAGGTCATATGATGGATGACATGGCCAAAACAGGCCTATTAGAAGAGTCAAGGTGGCTTCTCCAAAAACTGTAGGTAGGCCCTGTCCTTTGTAAGGGTTTAAGACACTGTAAATCTGTAAAGAGCACAATGATAAGTCTCAAAAGTACAATAAACAACCTTGCCCAGGGCTAGAACAGGACTAATCAGGATACCATGTGCAGACTGAAAGCTAGACCCAGGTTTGGGAAGGTTCTCTGATTTCTGAAGCTTGGAAAGACCAACATACCTGAGACAGATTGTGGGCAGACCAGTTCTGCATGCTCTTAATTCTATGTTGTAATTATGAATTATGTTTTATAAAATTTGTAACTGATAACATTTTCCCTTATTTGTAACTCCATTGCTCCTGCCTTTTGGGGTAGCATTCTGATTTTTATTTTACTAGCTAGGTTTCTAAGCAAAATTATAAGGTCAGATGTACAAGTAGTTTGTGGGTTTGTCAAAAGGTAAAGAAATGGTCTTGTCACGCCTTAATCAGCATAACAGGGCATAACAAACACACAACTTCACATGTCCCTTTAGGGACTAGCATGGTGATGGCAGGTCTGAGATGGGTTTCTTAGTTCAGAGAAGCAACTGAGTTGGGGAGATAGAAAAAAACTTGAGAAAGCTCTACATGTGGTTCCTACCCTCTGTAGCTGTCACCTTATATATTGCATTCATCCATTGATTCAACAAGTATTTATGAAGCATTATCTGTGTTCCAAACTATTCTAGATGCCCAGAAAACATCAATGAACAATTCAGAAAATGTCCTTATGTTCTCAGCACTTCCATTTTTGTGACTGGATGAGCAGAAGATAGACAATAAACAGATATGATAAATTTTAATGTAAATATTTTTAAGAAGAATAAAGAAGGGTAAATATGGAGTCAGAGAACAACTGGCTAGAAGTGACCGAGTAAACAAAGTGAGGGTCAAGGTTAAGCTAGGATAATTCTGGAAGATTCTTTGAGGATGTGACAACTGCTTGTGTAGAGCACATACTCTGGGAGGAAAAGGAAGAGGAAGCAGAAGGAAGAGGGTAAACCTGCTTTAGGAGAGGAAGAGGGTGATGTCCCAGGGCCATTATTGCATGAGAGACGTAGGCAGAAATGGCAACAACTTATACAGGAAATAGAGAGGAGCGTGGATTCTCGATATGTACAGATGTGTTTGTTTTCCTAACTCATTGTAAATAATGCCAAATAAATTTAGTAACATACTTCTTTCACCAGAATATATCTTTTCCCCAGCCCTTCTTTTATTTCCTCCAAGAAGGATGTATTATCAGGAAGAAGGCAATTTAGCTCAAAAAGCTGAAAGTGACAATGTGGAACCTTGATTCTCTTTCAAATGTAGCCCTGATTACAAAAATCTGCCTATGACAGCTCTAATATGTCTCTCTTTACTGGTAAATTGTCATTCATCCTGAAAGGTGTGAGGACTTAATCCTTTGCATTTAAGGAGCTCATTGCCTGTGCACTGTGATTAGAAACCTATTTCTTTTTATGGAGAGGCTCCAAAAAGTGCTTAAAATGTGCCTGTGCACTTACCCTCTGTGTCACTGTAGACTCAACTCTGATGAATGAAGTTTAAACTATTTGTGGTCTGTTTTCTCTCTGGTCCTCTTGATGGTGCTAATGTTTTGAGTAGAGCGTCACTTGCTTAGTACATTAATAAAGCCAAACAAAATATTTCATCTGGTACTATTTCCACATGTACAAATACTTTAGAAGGTGGCACAAAATAATGGCTAGAGTGGGCATGCTGCAGTCAGATTAGTTTATGCAGCTCCATCATTTACTAGCTATTTGAACTTGAAGAGGTCAATTTACCTCCCTGAACCTCTGTTTCTTTTTGAGCAAAATAGAGCTAATAATATCTACCTTGTCTGGTTTCTTGAAAGAAGATGAGGAATGTGGTATCTGGCTGTCAGGCACTGGGATGTAGCTAAGTCATGCAGTTGGTATTAATTAATCCTTTAACATTTAACATCAAATACTGCAATGGTGGATAAATGTCATTCTACATTTTTCAAAACCTACGGAATGTTGACACCAATAATGAACCCTAATGTACCCTATAGCTTTGGGTGACAATGATATGTCAATTTAGGTCACTGATTGTTACCTAAGGGGTACATGGGAAGTCTATGTACCTGAGCTCAATTTTCTGCAAACCAAAGGTTTTGCTAAAAAATAAATAAATTTTGTTAATTAAGAAATTAATAAATATTAATTGGATCACCCATTCATTGGATAGTTCTGCATCCCTCCAAATATCTGGCAGGATTCAGAGCATTTTCTTGTCCGGCTGTTCTGGATTTAACCTCTGCATTGCCAACCTTGGCTCTGCCCTCTCCATCTGCCTGCTCTGTTCCTTTTATGATAGTGCACTGACCAGTACATACGCTGTGAGAGTAGGAGAACGTGCTAAGGCTTGGGAATAATGAGTGTATAGTGTGGGGGGGAAAGCATAGTCAATAAAAGTTACCTCTCCCATTCTAGAGGTTTATAGGTTACCCCTACCATTGGGTCAGTTTTCCATCCCTCCTCCACAAAAGCTTTACCCTTTTGTCATGATTAACTGATCCTAACCTACCACTCTGTTCTCCTCCTCCTTCTCCTCCTCTTATTCTTCATCTGGAGACACTAAAAAAACTTTCTTTTAATAAACTACTCTTCTTTTATTTTTAATTTTAATTCATTAATTTATTTTAAAGATTTTATTTATTAGTTCCAGAGAGAGGGGAAGGGAGAAAGGAAGAGAGGAAGAAAGGGAGAGAAACATCAATGTGTGGTTGCCTTTTACCTGCTTCCAGCTATGGATCTGGCTGGAAACCTGGCTTGCAACCTGGTTATGTGCCCTGGCTGGGAAATCAAACCAGTGACCTGTTGTCATTTTAATGTTCATAGTTTTGATGTTCTTTTTCTTAAGTAAGTCCCTTTAACATTTTGTATAATAAAGGCTTGGTAATGATGAGCTCCTTTAGCTTTACCTTTTCTGGGAAGCACGTCATCTGCCCTTCCATTCTAAATGATAGCTTTGCTGGGTAGAGTCATCTTAGTTGTAGGTCCTTGGTTTTCATCACTTACTTTGACTACTTTTTGGCCAGTCCTTTCTTGCCTGAAAAGTTCTTTGGAGAAATCAGCTGATAGATAGTCTTATAGGAAACTCTTTGTATATAACTCTCTTCTTATCTTTTGCTACATTTAAGATTCTCTCTTTATCTCTAATCTTTGACATTTTAATTGTGGTGTGGTCCAATTTGCATCTAGCTTATTTGGGGCGCTCTGTGTTTCCTGAATGTGTATGTCTATTTCCTTCACCAAATTAGGGAAGTTTTCTTTATTTTTTCATTATTTTTTCACACAAGTTTTCAATTTCTTGCACTTCCTCTTCTTCTTCTGGCACCCCTATAATTTGGGATGTTGGCACATTTAAAATCATCCCAGGGGTTCCTAAGTCCCTCCTTGCATTTTTTTTTTTTCTGTAATTTTTGTTTCCTCATTCTGTACTGATTAACTGTTTATTTCTTCCTTATGTTCCATATAATTGATTTGAACCTCGGCTTCCTTCCCTTCACCACTGGTTTCATGTGGGTTTTCCTGTTTCATTTACCTTAGCCTTGGCTTCTTCCCTTCTGTGTTTGCTGTATTTAAAGGTGTCTGTCAAGTCTGTGAGCATCATTATTACTGATGTTTTGAACTCTGGGTCTGTTAGGTTGGCTATTTCTTCGTCACTTAGTTCAGCCACTAGGATCTTGATCTGTTTCCTTTTTTGAGCCACATTTCTGTCTCTTCAACTTGGCAGGCTCCTGTGTTTGCCTCTGTCTTAGGTAGAGCTGTCATACCCAGTACATTGTAAGGAGTGGAGCCTTAGGTATTTTGTCAATGTGGGGAAATCCATTTTACCAGGTTGTGGTGCTGTATGTGGGGGAAGGGTCTGGAGGAATAATGCTGATTGATCAGCACTCTCTCCTTTTCCAGGCACTTCTCCCATTTCCTGTATGGGACTGGTACCTCTCTAGCTGTTTCCCTGGCTGTGGTTCCCAGAGTGGGTCTGCAGATGTTCCAGGGCTGTGGGGGCCTCTAAACAAATGGGTTGTGCTGAGAGACTGGCAGTTTCTTCTGCTGCCCCAACAACTGCTGGTTTTCACAATTAGAAGCAATGAGGCTTTGTTTTCCCTCTGGTGCTGAAACTGTGAGCTGTGTGGTCTGATCTAATGCCAGGAGTACTCCCCAGATGTCCTTACTTATTTAAAATGTGTGACTGCTTTCTGCCAGCTGACCACAGCTACCATCTCCCCACAGCCCCCGTGCAGCCAAACTATATCCTGGCTTCCACCTCTTCTACCTGTCTGGATGAGTATTTCTTCTTTATATCTTTGTTTGTTTGACTTCTGTGTAGCTTGATTTTTCTGGAATTTCTGGTTGTCTCTAGTTTTGAGGCAGATGTATTCCTTCTTAGTTGTGGAGGGAGATGCAGCATGTCTACCTACATCTCTATCTTGGCCAAACTTAATGGTATAGAATCTGGAAGATAGGTTTCACTGAGAAGATAAAAATTACTTCTATTTAGTTAATAAGGTGAAAGCAGGGAACAATTACTTAATTGACTTTTATAAATTAAAAATAGAACCTTCAACCCATCCATCAGTACTATAATTGATCAGTCATATAGAGCAGTGTTTCTCAATGTGGGTTCCATGGTCTAACTGCATTCATACAATACATGGGCTTGTTAAAAATAGGTTTTTAAGATGTATTATTTTTGACACTGTTTGGTATAGCAGAATATCTGAGGATGAGCCTCTAGAATATTTTAAAAATGTTTATTAAATTTATTAAGGTGAGATTGGATAATACAATTATATAGGTGCATAATTCCATATTATATCATCTATATATTATATTGTGTGTTCACCACCCAAAGCCAAGTCTCCTTCCATCAGCATTAGAACCTTTTTAAACATGGAATTCATATTAAAGATCATACATGTTTCTTATGGCTACTGAAGTATGGAAACTAAGGTTATGGAAATGCAGAGAAAGGTGTCATGCAAGATCCACTAATATTTCATGAACATTAGTTATCTTGGTTCTATTCATGCGATTAATTCTCTATGTATATTTGGGTATATGTAGCTCTCTTTTGTCTTGAAGGAAATGAAGAAGAGGCACACATCTGAACTTCCTCCCCTGGTGTTGGCATGCTCATGAAGCTTAAGAAAGAATGAAATATAAATACAGACAATCAGCATTATGGGACATAATAAAAGCCTCATTGTTCATTTGGAATTAGACAGAATGGCATCGGTCTCCCTTCTTCAACTAGAGCTCAATTAATTTAGTTAGACTAATTTTTCTTCCTTATTAACTGTCCTCTGCGTTTAATAAAGCCAAATGTGAGATGGAAAGACAAAGTACTCAGGCATCTATAGGACTAATTTTAGCATCAGGGATAGTTGTGTGGGGCTTGCAGCAGGTGTATTTCAGTCTCAATGAGGTGACTCCTCCTCAATGCTTTTGATCTTGTCCATTGTGTGTGGGTGGTAATTTGTAGAAATCATTTAGACAGCCCAAAGTACAGTTGACAGAACTGTCTGCACCATTCATCCTTATTCATTTCAGCACCACAAGAATAGGACAAGTGCCATTTTCTATAAATAGAAAGCAACATACATTTATCTAGTCATGGAACAGACACAAACCTGAGCTGACACCTCCTCTTGGCTCTCTCTTGCCCAATATGAAATCAGCGCTAATGAATCCCAAGTGGCTCTCACTTTGTTTAGGCTCATACACTAAACTGACAACAGCACCACCTAACCCAGGGCCCATACAGAAATACAGAACAATAGAAATTCTAGAGCAAACCTCATCAAAAAAGCTACATGTCCAGGGTGTTTTCTTCCAGTGTATGGCTCTGACTACCTGCACTAGAACTGCCTGTTGGCCTGTACCTCATGCCAAATCTGAAGAATCAGAAATGCTGATAATAAATTCTTGTTTACTGACTTTTGTGACACACTGCAAGGATTATTGTTCAAGTGTTCCATGATAGGAAAGATGATGGCTAGCTTTGATCTTTGCTAATACTTGATCAGTCATCTTGAGTGCTCATGAGAATCATTTTAATGAAGATGGCTTCAACTTCAAACAGCTTTATGTTAATTTTTAATTTATTTTACCTTTCCCTTAATCTCTATGGGCCTCTCACACCTTTTCAATGATGGCAATCATTTTAATAACTCAAAAAAAGTAAAACAACAAAAACTAGCAACAACAAATGAAACATTTTCTTACTGTCATTCTTTTTCTCTTACTAAGACAATACTGTGAAAGCAAAATATAGATAATTGGTACAATCCACTTCAACAGAAAAGCTCTTTAAGAGCATAGGCTTTGCACATAATAAGTTCTCTTGAGATGAACACACAATAGGTTGAATAATTTTATGATTTCATGGCTGTTGGGCTTAGTTGTAAGTCATTGATAGAACAGTGATATTAAAGACATACTATCCCTGTTCAAAACACTTTTTAATGTTTTAATTTCCTGAACAGGAAAACACTATCTTCCTTTCTTTTGCTGTAAATCAAAAACCTTAGAATGGAAAGATGTGTCTAATGATAGAGTAAGGATGGGAGTCCAGGAATGCCAAGCACCAATTTTGGCTTATTAGTACATTTCAGCTTCATCAATTTTTGAGATAGTAAGAAGTTTTTACTTGTAAAATGCTTATACTGGCTCTGGCTGGTGGCTCAGTGGATTGGCATTGGACTTCAAACCCAAAGGTTGCTGGTTTGATTCCCAGTCAGGGCATATAAACAGGTTGCAATCCAGGTCTCCAGCTGGGTCTGTAGCTGAAGGCAAGTGAAAGTCAACCATACATTGATATTTCTCTCCCTTTTTACCTCCCTTCCGGCCCATCTACCTAAAAAATAATGAATAAAAAAATGCTTATGCCACTGGAATACTTGTGTATACTTGATATATTTGAGAAGAAACAGTAATCCTAGTCTTCTTTTCCTTTCCTTTTTGAAGCTCTGAAACCACTTCCCCAATTCTAAGTCTGTGCTCAAGTTTTTGGGCCATTATCCTCATATTTGCTTCTCTTATCTTTTTATTGATATTTCACTATTTGTTCCTGATAATTATTTCCCACCCACACATATCCAGCCATATCCCTAAGCTTAAGAAATTCATGGGCACATGAAGACATGCATAACAGAGCATTGATAAGGAAATCATTTTATTGTTACACCAGTGATTACAGAATATAATGTTGTCAAAGAGACACTGAGCTTAGAATCAGAAAGAATAAGTTGCATTTTCTAGATTCTATTGACTAGATATGTGACCATTAGCATTTTAGATATCCTGAGTTCAATATCCTTATTCCTGTTTTTTAAAGATTTTATTTATTTACTTTTTCAGAGAGGGGAAGGGAAGGAGAAAGAGAGGGAGAGAAACATTGATGTCCAAGAGATACATCAATTGGTTACCTTTCACATACCCTCATCTGGAAACCTGGCCTGCAACCCAAGCATGTGCCCTGGGTGGGAATCAAACCTGTGACATTCTGGTTCTCAGGCTGTTGCTCAATCCACTGAGCCACACCAGTCAGGGCAATATCCTTATTCTTATCCAAAAAAGAAAAGAACTTACCCTTAATACATAGGATGGGAACTAATATAAAAATGTTAATCTAATTGAAAATCTAATTATATAACATTTCAGGAAAGTATAAAAATGAAAAAAAAATTTTTTTAAGGACTTTTTCTTCTATGAAAGCATCAATTTGAACATATTCCAGAGGTTTTTTTTCCCCCCATATTGACAAAAGGTATGTAAACTGTACAAAAAAGTCATTTTTCCCCACTGAGAACATAGTAATCTTCCCAATGTGCATGAGTTGTTCTTTCCTACCATAATTAAACCAAGGATCAACCAAACAGAGTGATCACTGGAACCCAAGACTATCTGTAGGCCAGAGGGAGTGACAACGTGCAGACAGGACAGATACTACAACTCTACATCCTAGCTGATCAACCAAGTGGGCTAATAAGACTGCAGAGAATCACCTGTTTCTCAAGGCTACAATGGATCCTGCAGTGCCAGGAAATTGAGATCAGCACAGAATAATGTGGAGTGCCAAGTGCACATAACCCATCAGAGGAAAATCACTTCTCTGCAGTGATGTAATATAATGACTGGATGTGCAAGAGCAAAAAGACAGAGATAGATGAAAGTGAAAAGAGTAGTAGTAACAGCAAGAGCAATGGCAAAGTAGAAAGTCTGAAATATTGCAAAGTGGACTTCTGTACTGACCTTGTAGATAGGGTTCTAGAAGCCTTAAAATTGAATAAAAAAATAAAAGAAAATTAGGTGTAGGTATTTGTAAAACCATAGTCTAGGTAGATGCTGTATAGTACCATGACCAAAACTAAGATTCAGCAGTCCCTTAGTGAGATGAGATTGGGAATTACAACAGAATCAAATCCATGCCTTGTTAGTGTAATAAGGTTTGTACGTATCTACTTTTTACTTCTTTAATTAAAGCATTTTTTTATCATTTCAAAGTTAAAATGTTCTAGTAGCCCCAGACCAGAAATAACTAAATTTGAGTGATCCAATTAACATGCAAACAAGATTTTGGTGCCTAATGGATTTTTAACCTTGGAAGAATCTGCAAAACTTATTGCAAAAACATTGAAAATTCCAGCTGCAACCAGAATAGGACCTGTCTCTGGTGTGAGCGTGCCAGAAAAAGTATAGAAAAACAAGTTGGAAAGCCTGAGATGTGACAAAAATGCAAGGTTTTGTTGCTAAAAATAACTTTGTACCACAAACACAATAAGTGTCTCTAGAGCTGGGTCAATATGCTGCCAATTGCTTCTCTGAATTCATTCACTCTGCTTTTTCTCCTACCGGGGCCCTCATGAAATAAAGGAGGTTAAATCTGTTGGGAAATGTAAAAGTATAAACACACAACTAAAATGATTATAATTATCACCCAAAATAATCTTTGCCCACTCAGTTTCTCTCTAGGATACTCTCCTTTGTTGCTTTACTAGTTCGAGTGTTTATCCATTTTCATTCAACAACCATGGCTTCCCCTAACATGGGCCAAGCACTGTGCTTTCGCAGAGCCTGGGTCATTACCAAAGCAAACGAATCCCCACCATCTCATAATGTTGATAGGGTGATGAGGAGGTAGAAATTACATGCACAACTGTATGGTTGTAGGTGAAGGATGCACATACCAATATAATTTGTGATCAGTATGTGGGGCTCATGAGAGGATCTGAGTAGATCTGGTGCAGATTGGAGACCAGGGAAGGTCTCTCAGATGAAGAGGCTTTTAATTTGAGGCTTGAAAGATGGGTGGAAATGAAATAAGTTGGAGGACAGAGGCATTTTAAGCACAGAGAACACGATGTGTAGACACTGAGGTGAAACAGAGTTGGCATATTTTGTAAAACCAAGTGAAATCCAGGGTGGCTCCAGTCTAGTAAGTAGGAGGGTTGGCATGACTGGAAGGGAGATTGGGGAGAGGATGAGAGAAGAGGAGGCTGGGATGTTTGGGCTGCAGCAGGAGCATATTCAACACTGGGGTTTTGTCTCCTGTCTGATCCCCAAGTCCCTTGATTGTCACTTTTCCCTCCATGGCATCTCTCTTACCTCTGCTCAATTCTTTTCCCGGTTCTTCTAAGTTCCTTATGACCAGATTTCCCAAACAACTCTGCTTTTGTTTCACTACTAGTTTCCACTTGTTTCTCCTTGGTGTTTCATTCTAAGTTACACATGAGGAGACAACTTCAGCTGAAACATCATGATAAAAACAGTGACACCAAGGTAATGACTAGAGCCAATGCTGCACATAAAATGGCACATGTGTGGTCAGGCAGGAGCACTTGAAGGTGCACCGTGGCAGGGGGTGGTGAGGGTGGGTGTGTGTGAGAGCAGTTTCCTGTAGCCCAATGACGCTGGGGTTGCTTTCCAAGTGCTCAAAGGCAAAATGAACTAGAGAGAGACATGTCAGCGGGACACAAGTTTAATATTACTTCTCCTAGCAGCAATGTAGGCTTGTCCTCAATTTATCACTCAGTCAGTAGTCTGTCATGCAAGCAAATGACAAAGGCTTCTAAAGCAGCATGTCACCTGTGTTACTTAGGGTTGTGCTTTCTGATGCACTGGACCCTGGGACACCTGAAGTAGCATCTCCAGAGATGGGAGTAGTGGCCTTCTGGGAGGCTTCCAATAATTCTGTTTATCCATAAGGAAAGAGGCACAGGTACACACTCATGGGGGGATTTCCAGAGGACTTTTTCTCCTGGTGGATTTATTCTTAATATTCTCAGTTCTTGCTCTATGCTTTTCTCCCACCTCACTGTATACTTTCCCCCATCCAAGATATAGGGACCTGTGGGAGCACAGGTTAGGAAGGTGTCAGAGAGGTGATGAAACTGGAAGAACTGGGGTGAAAGCAAAATATTTTCCTTAAAGAAATTTTCAGAGGGGGCTTCCATGTTTTATTTTATTTAAAAAAATTTTATGTATTAATTTTTTAGAAAGAGAGGAAAGGAGAGAGGCAGAGAGGGAGACAGACTTCAATGTATGGTTGCCTTTCACCTGCCCCCAGCTACGGACCTGGCTGGAGACCTGGCTTGCAACCTGGTTATGTGCCCTGGCTGGAAATCGAACCAGCTACTTTTGGGTTTGTAGGCCAGTACCTTACCCGCTCTGCTGCTAGCCAGAACCCATGTTTTATTTTATTTTATTATTTTATTTTTTACTTTTACTATTATATAATTGTATTTTATGCTGAATTTATTCTTGAGTCATAGTTTCTGTTTCTTTCTCCTCTGGCAGTATAGGAAGAGCTCACTATTTTTTAGTAGTCTCATCTCCATGTGGCAGGGAGAGCTCAGGTATGAGTTAATTCACCCATGAGCTCTGTAAGTTCTGAGCTGCATCTTGGGAGCTTTTTACACCTGGATGTGCTCGATGATCAGAGAATCTATATTTAAACCCTTAAGTTCTACATTACCCTCTGTATTTTTGAGGATGTCCAGCAAAAACTCAGCACTTTTAGGGGGACGCCAACCCTGCATCCAGCCCCACTATCTGTGACCTGGAGAGCATCTATCAGCTCCATATTGTGACAAGGAAATGGCACACTTTGCTTCTATGAGGTGACATCCTTCTTCAGATACTGGGTGGCTTTTCGGATATGCATACCCTTGATGGCTGGGGCAGTTTCATGAGAGTTCTTAAAGTGAACACCAAGATTTGAACCTCTTCATTTGCATGCTTTTTATGGGCGTTTCAGGGTCAAGTGAATAGCACTATCACAGGTCACATCAGACCGCTTACAGGAAGAGGAAACTTCCATGTCTTAAATCTATGTCTTTGATAATATGTATTCTGAAAAAAAATTTACCTATATAATCCCTATTGCCACCAATTTTGTAAGTTTCTAAACAGTTAAATAAGTAGTCAAAAACTACATTATGGAATATATGGATAAAAAACAATCCCAAGGCATCTGAGTGTATTTCAATCTTGGAAGGATTTTTCTCAAAACAATAATCAACAAATTATTAATATTGTTTCATGATTACCTAATTCTTCCCTCTGGAAAATATAATCTGAACATTCAGTAACGTTTAGTTTTTATAGAGACTATATCACCAATTTCCTTTCTTTTGCTTGTCACCGGGTTATCTACATCTAAGGTGGAAGTAATAGTTGTAGATCCCATAAGGCACTGAGCATTAGAAATTATCCTGTAGGTTTAAATATGTGAGTTTAAATACAGCTCCAGGTGAGAGCCTGGAGGCTTTGCTGCTAAGAAAATGTACAGCTACCACTCAAACATTGCTTTTTTGCATATCCCACATTACTGTCTTCCAAATATATAGCATGGGCCTCCATAGAGAAACTCTCAATAGAAATAAAAGGAGAACTAATAAAAATAATGTGTAGTGATATTATTTCTGGCAGTACTTTTCTCTGAACTCACAGGTTTATACCACCAACGAATGATAAGCAGCAGGAGGGAGTCCCTGTGTGAGGAGAGTTAGCCGCTAACCAGAATCCCTGGGAAGCAATCTTGCTGGGCTACAAATGTGCAGAATTGGTCTAGTTAAATGGTCATTCTCTGTCTCATTTTTAAAACCCTTTTTCTCTCTTTCTTTTTTTCCCTAAAAATCAGGGATAATAGCATTGGCTTGCTGTTTTCACAGTGAGTGGTTAACTACAGAGGTGGAAGAGTGATGAGAAAAATTGAGTGAGCATCTGGTTGGGCCTTGGGATTGGTTTTTAGGTTTACACTGGAAAATAGGATTGTCGTAAATTCTAGATACTGAAAGCATTGGGAAGGCAAGTTGCTTTCTGTTCCTGTTGTCTGCTTGTTCTGCTTTCCTTTTGACTTCTTTTTCCACACCTACCTCTCTCTTGACAGAGCTGATACTAGGGTTGGACAGTTCGACCTCACAAAGTATTGATAGGAGAAGAGTTACCTTCCTTTTACAATGAAGTTTCTTATCTTTTAGACCTACTTTTAGATGTTTGATTTCTAAGGTCATGTCCTGTTCACAAAATAATGCTAATATTCTAAAGCCTGACTCCTTAAAATAAGTAACTGTATTCAAAAGAACTTTAAGTAAGGATTTCTAGAAATTCCCCCAAAATAATATCAGATTTTAATTTTGAAACATTCCAGAAGATATCAAAGAATACTTGTGTGGAAATAAAGCTGAGTGACACAGGAAACCCATTCAGGAAGTTTGTAAAAACGTAATCACCAAAGGAATAGTGGAAGTTAGGAAAGAAAGAAAGGAAAAAACTGATTTAAAGGACATTTAAGGGAAGAACTATTAGGGCTATTGACCACCTGGATATAGAAAATCAAGGAAAGTGTTAGTGATGCTTGATTACCTGGCTGAATGGGTCCCATTAGCCAGCAAAGGTATATCAGTCAGAGGAGGCTGGGTCATGAGGTGCTAACAAACAAGCCTCAAATCACAGAAGCTTGAAAGAGTAAGTGTCTGTTTCTTGTTCAGGGAGTTCGGCTAGGGGATTTGTGCCTCATTGTTCCTCAGGGATGCAGACTGAGTGAGGTTACTATGATGCCACTATTTCAACATTTCCCTCAGAGGGACAGAACATGGAGAATTATGCACCAGCTCTTGAAAGTGTTTGCATGGTGGTGACAGGCACACATTAATCTGCTTATGGGTCATTATTGGCTAGACTAGTAATACGGCCATATGTATCTTTAATGGGTAGGCAAGTGTGATCTTTCATATATGTGGGGCTACAAAACAACTAGATACTGGTGTCTATGAGTGATGTCCATCACCACAGGAGGAATGGGAGAAGTGGGTAGATGCAACGGTGACAGCAGTGATGGGTGAGGTCTTAGAGGTTGGTGCAGAGTGGTGGGGTGGCATGCAAAGGTGATAAGTATACTGCACTTGGTGAGTTGGGGGTTTAGTTGGGATACAATACAATACAGCATCCAGTTACAAAGGTAGGTAGTGCTATAGAGCTCAGGAGAGAGACCCAGTAGGAGATTGTGATTTTGAGTCATCGGATATAGTGGTTCTTAAAGAAATGGGGGTGTATAGAAACTTACAGAGAGCATGTTAAGGGGGAAAGGAATTCAAACAGGAATATAACTCTGGAAAGCTCCAACATTTAGGGTACAACTAGGGAACAAAAACCAGAAAAAGCCCATGGTAAATAACTAATAGCAATATGGAACGTATAAAACATTTGATGTCAAATTCAAAAGAAAGACCATAGGTATGCACACTTTTCATATTTGCTTGGGTAAAAATAAAGACCTAAACCATTTTCTGGTTGCATGTGCTTACTAGGAAACACACTGCACATGGGTCCATACAGCACTTTGGTAGTAACCTTGAAACAATTGTGCCTGCCAATCAACCAGCAGCAGAGCAGGGCTGAAAACAGAATTAAATAGCTCACACTGTGAGGGAAGCAATCTTGTTAAGCTGGATTTCTAAGTGACCCCTGACTGACATACCTCAAAGTTGGGAAGTCTTTGGCTTCCATGGTGTGGAGACTGAAATCTAAAGAACAGCTTGTTGTGTTTGTATAATGACTGCAAAGAACTACGAGGAAAGTGAACTTTCAAAGTTATGCTTGAGAAAACCTCCAAAAGTAGTCTTTGCTGCTGTCAAAATGCAGTTACTCTGGTGGGCTGAAGGCTGGGCACTGGAAAAGTCCAGATGATCTAGTAGGCAAAGCCCCAGGGCCTGTGATGCAAGTGAAGATGGAAATTCTCAGAGCTGGGAAGCCTAGAAAAATTGAGCAATAAGATAAATCTATTATGGTTGGGATTTCTGGACTGAGACTGGTATTTTGAAGAGCTCCTTAATTGTACCACAGAAACACCTAAAGGATTCTTGGAGGTTCAACCCAAGCAAAGGTACTTTGGTGCTCTATCCTTAACCCTTTTTTCTTGGGCTTGGAAGAGAATGTTCTTTTATTCCATTTGTTGGGAATGCCTGTTATTTTTGTATAGGTAATTCTAATATTTTACAAATGAGGGAATATGATGTGGAAGGGACATGTAGTCAGGAGCAAGGAGAGAGATGCTTATAAGTGGTGAATTTTCACAGAGAGCCTGGGAATTGGGTGGTAAACAGAGCTGGGATGAAACCTCTGATTCTTTAATACCTTCATTCATTATCAGTCATCTCTGTTCTATGAAGTCCAGTTTCACACAGGGAAAGAGGATTTAGCAGGAAGGCAAAAGGGTGGGCTGCTTTGAAACAGGAAGGCACAGGGGGTTTCCTTCTAGTCTTTAGAAGGCTTTGGCCAGAGGAAAACAACAGATGGGCAACAAAACCGAATGGGCAGATAGAGAATTGGAACCAAAGGTAAAGAAGGCAAACTTACGAGTCAGAACAAACTTTAAGAACAGACAGGTGACTGAGTTCAGTGAAGAAAATACATAAGCTATGGCCTGACTTTCTGACTGCTTTATCCAGGTCCTTGTGTGTGTGTTTGTAGATTCTCCATATCCATGGATTACACTTCTGCCCTGGTTTTGTACCCCAGTGAGCTAGGGACAGGGAGTTGGGCAGTAAGCAGGGGTATCTTTCCACATGTCCCTGCTCAACACATGCACAGGGACATACAATAAGGCCTAGGCCCCATGACCAGGTTATGATTTGTTGCTGCTGGGAAAATGAGCCTTCTGGTACCCCCAGGAGTAAGTCTTGGGGCATAGGGCTTCCCCTAATTCCACCATCTTCTTTTATTTTATGTAGGATGGGCTTATATCCTGACATTCTCTATCTCTCAAGATGGACTAGATTATAGTCAACTAACAAACCAGCCCTAACTCTTAGAAGTTTAATAAATGTGTATTTTTTTCAGTCTCATTAGAACCCATTTCAGGTTTCTTGGAGCTCTACTCCACATCTTTCTTATTCAGACCTGTACCATCTGGAACATCAACAGTCACCATGACAAAGGGAAGAAATATGTTGAACAATTCACAAGCATTTGTGGCTTCTTCCTGGAAGTCGTGCATGTCTCTTCTGTTTACATTCCTTTCATTGGCCAAACCAAGGCCACTGGCCAGCGTGGCTGCAAGTCAACTGGGGAGGCAGTCCTGGCTGTGCACCCAGGAGCAGAACTGGAGAGGTTGGTGACCATCGCAACTTTGACCTCAGCCACTGCTCCAGATTTCAGCCAGGCCTTTCCCATAGGACAGGAGCCACCCCTGACACATGTTGGCAATTGGCATTTTGCTCAGGCACTGGGTTCTAAAATTTTTGTTTCAAACTCTTTAATTTTTGCCCTCTGCTTTCTTCATTCTACAAACCTCCATGAGGTCCCAATTAGAAGTCAGGTGCTCTGTGACAAGATCTGGAAAATAGAAGTCATGATCTTAATGCCTTTATGAGGTCCTGGTGCAGTGAGGAAATATGTGGAATGCTGTGTTTGTGTTTGCATCTGTGGATGTGCTCACACCCATATGTACTGAGAACTGGGCAAGAGTGATAGGGAATGAAAGAATAGATTAAATATGACTTTCAGGTCTTCTCCCATCTGATCTTAGGTTTATATTAAAGGGCCAGGTAGGATCAGAGGGCAGCTGTGTAACGGCAAGAATTGCTTGGCTGTTCCTAAATTGCTCTCACTAGAGAGATTGAACCACTGACACGCGTAGGATTGGAGTATTCACTTATCTTGGGTGAGGCACCTGAGTTGTAACAATTTTCCGTGCCGTCCAAGCAGGTTCCTTGCAATCCACTGTCTTTGCCTAGATCACTTAGGCTTATTATCCTCCGAATGTGTGCATGATGAACAATCATCAGATGCTTTGAAATAAACTAACAAGGAAATTACCCTTACACTTCCCTGTATTTTTCAGAGTCAGCATCTGACTTGTAATCAATCAGCAGCATTAAGAACTAGGGTCAGATGCACTGACATTTACTAAGAAGGAAGAATCATGTGATCAACTGAAGGCATTTTCCCATGGTACTGCCCAAACCAGCAGGATGATTATGTATTTATAAAAGGCACACAATAAATGTTAATAAATGATGGCTATTTTTAAAGCAATGGAATTAAAATGTATCTTGTATGCTCTGTAATTTTATAAAAAGACAGGTGCAGGGAGAACGATAGGGCCTTAGGAGAAAAACATAAAGTAAACCTATAGACAATGAAACATTCCTAAAGAAATCAGAGGTCTAGGGGAGAATCCTCCCCAGGACTGGAAATCAGAGCCCTGCTTTGTTTCATCGTTCCTTTTTCGCACTACTTCAATTGTCAACACCTTTTGCACATTAGCAGGGTTTCAGATTTTCCTGAAAATAGGATAACTGCCTCTACCTTTTGTTTCCTTTTTCTCCTTTTCTTTCTTTCTTTCTTTTTTTTTTTTTTGAGTGGTCTGGTTATCCAAATCTCACTTCCCTTAAAGGGCTAGTTCGAGTATCAGTCCCTACCGGTAGCCCTCAGGGTCATTTCCCCTCAGTCCTCCCATAGCATCTCTGACCTGTGTCTCTACCTAGGTAGCCTTTTTTCTAGTGTACTTAAGTCTCACTAATGAAGAAGGACTCTCCAGCTGGGCTGCATTTATCATTGCTTCTCTTATGCTGCGTATAATGCTTCCTGTATTAGCAGGGGTTGCATAAATACTATGTTTTGCTATTGATGATGATGATATATCTCCAAGGATATTTCACTAATCATCCTCTTTGAAGCCTTCCCACTGAACATCTCCATGGCAATGAGTGGAAGGCACATGCCTACATCATTGGCTGCAACTGATGTAATAAAATTTCTGACTGTCGTAGGGTATTTAATATGATTTATCCCATTTCACATAGTATCTATAACAAATACATTAATAATAGGATCTTCAGACATCTCTGTGAGGTAGGAAAAAAGTTATATTATTTCAAATGGGCAGACAGAGAATAATCACTAGTACTTAATGAGGTTTCCTTATATTCTATGTGCGGTTTTAAATGTTTGTCACATGAAAACTCATTTAATCTTTCTAATATCTTTGCAAAGTGAGCACTATCATTATTAGAGTTATTTTACAGATGAAGAAAGTGAGATGCAGAAGGCAAATTATGTATTTTAAACAATTATTAGCCCCTTCTATGTAAGAGGAGTGTGGATCGCTGCCTTTTGCTATTTGACGTGCTTTTGCTATTTAACTTGCTTATCCTTCCTATAGTAGAAATATACTTCTTTGCACATTGATATCATTACTTAGACCAATGATATGCAAGGGGAAGAGGCAGGAAACCTGTTTGCATCATTTACTTTAAGAGCCATTGCATGGCTGGCCATTGCTTTTTATATAATCATCTATGAGGCCAAAAGTAACTTCTGTCTCAGACTATATCCCTTGAGAAGGAAAAGGGAGACATGCAGTGAAGCCACAGATTCTTAGGGCTTCACTTGATTCACAGCCATAAAGCAACATAAGTGAGGAAAAAGTCTTTCTTGTGGTGACACTGAGATTTTGCAGGGAATGGGGTGTCATGTGTTATACTCAGGATTTTGACTTGCAGAGAGATCACTGTGGTGCCTGGCAGGCAGTACTCAGTCCCTATCACACTCGAAAAGTTTGGAATTCACTCCTAGCCTTTGTGGCCTAGCTGCAAAATGCTTCTCTCAGGTGGAGCTAAAGTCAGCTGCACCAGTCTCTTCAGCATTCCGGCTCTGTCTCTGTAGCTGTCCTTCTTGGCGATTATTTATGAGGGATGAAGGAAGGTAGGGGTGCTGGGCAGAGTTATTTGTGTTCTGGGAAGTGAGGGGATTGAAAATGTTTTAGAAATATAACTGGTTAACACAAAGGATAAAAAGCTAAACACACAGAACCCAACATGTCCTCTCTCGGGACCCCTGTCTAGCTAACAGCAGGATGCACTTCGACAGTGTACCACGGACTGAACAAGGGAAAAAGACAACCCTGTTCAAATAAAGGCTTGCATATAATGGTTCTGAAGGCGTCATGCTGAGTTCTGCTCACATGTTCAAGAGAAAATGAAGCTGGAGTGCTGGTTCAGGTATAATGATGTTTCTGCTGGTGTCAGAATATTTGAGGGCTGAATTCAGGAGTTTCTTGCTTGGTTGCCCACACACACGAGCTTCACTAGGTATTAGAGAGGAATCTGCATTGAGAAATACTTGCTTCCCCTCACACACATGCACACATTTCAGATCCATCAAATATAGAAACTCCAACTGCAACCATTAGTTTAAAGATACTTTTCTATTTGAACCCTTTTGGGATGCTACACAAAATGACAAGGTCTGATTAGTATCAGTGATTAACTTACTATTGCCCAGTAGGCTTCAAAGTCAAGAGAGTGGAAAGGTCTTTGATATCGCATCTCTCACAGTAGGGATTTTGATCAGATGATATTTGTAGCCAAGTGGACTTGACTGAGACTGCATTATTGAGTAACAGCGAGTTGGCACCAGAGTGCAGATTCCCAGGGCAATGAACTTTTTGTCTATACTTTCTCAGAAAGTAAAACTGATGCTTTGTCCTATTGAAATAAAAATAATATCACATGGCACTGAGGGAACAACCACCACTTTGTATTTTAAACTCAGAAAGCAAGAAACATCCCATTTGAAACTAGTTTTCCTGATGAATGAACGCTTGAGCTCTAGTGAGTTGCAAACTCTCTAATGCAAACAACTCTGCCCCTGATTTTTACAATCTTGACATCTAAAATCATGTCATGAGTCTTCCGCTGAGGATAGCTATATGAAGGAAGCAATGTTTTCCCATCATGGGTAGACTTCCTGTACCTCTGTGGGCTAGTTCATGTCTTCCAAGAAGCAGATGTGAAAACCTGATTAGAGGTAAGGGAGATTTCTTCTGGGAAATGTCTGTGAAAGATTAAAGAAAGGGTGGATAGGAGGAGTTGGAGTCCTCAGACCAAAATGCAGGTGTGACACATGGGAAAATAGGAGGGAAAAGAGTGGGTAGGTTCTTTTCACACTGGAAGGCTCTCACCCAGACTGATGGGGGGTCCCTGAACCAAATTGCTCATCAGAGGGATTTCACACTGGGAAGGAATTGCTGTCATCTACTGTGATGATCACTGGTTTGCAAGGAGCAACCCAGGGGAATTATGTTATAAACACCACAGTGGATTGAAAGACCTGGTGGCTGGCTATTGTCAACGTATTTTCCCTCTACCTTCTCTGGAAGGGAGAGGGGACCTTCAGACTATCGTAGTTTGATTGTTCGATTGTTCTGTCTGAAAATCCATTGTAACCTTAATTTGGAGATCCGCTTCTTCAGAAGGCTACCATTTCTTATAAAATATTGCAAAGAAGAGTAATGTTCTTAATACTTAGTCTCTGAGTCCAATTTAAAAATTATTTATTTATACCATGCTCAAAAGGCAGCAGTTCTGGATGCTGTGTACCCAAGAATAAAACAAAATTCCTGCCCTCGTGGAACATGCATTTCCTAAGTGGGAGGAGGCAGAATGTAAATCTGTGTATGTTTTGAAGTAGTTGATAAGTGTTCTGGAATGAAATACCACAGAGGAAATGAAGGTGCCAAGGGGCTATTATAGGAGTAAATACAATGTTTGAGGTAGGTCTCATTGAGAAATTGGCATTTAGATAAAGACTCGAGGGAAAAGAAAAAGGGAGCTGTATTATGAAAGGAGATTTAGTTTCTATGCAACTTGGACAATCCTTGCAAGGATGTTAGAATAGCAAACAACCTTGGAAATAGAAATATTGTGTCTACCTGGGTCAGGTTTATTCATTTCCTTATCTCTGTGAAAAAGATGGATATCTTCCTCCCCAGGGACCTTCTAGAGTGGTAAACTCTCTCTCCTCCCTCCAGAGAGGATTTGCTTATATTCCAGGGTAAGAAGGCAATATCTCTCTTTGGAGAGGAGGGTGGGCAGATTTTATAGCAGTCACCTTACAAGACTAGGAGTCTCCTAAGCTAAGCGTTAACTGTGACACAGACATGTGGGCAGGGTGCCAACCTGAGACTGTTCTTTTTGCCCTCACAGGACTAGAATGAGCAAGAGAACTGATGTCATTGTCACATATATGCTGTCTGCTGTGCCATGACTGATAAACTGTCCAAACCTATTTGGGTTTGTTTCCCTGCTGATCAAATTTATAAGAGCATGGTGAGTCAGCCTAGCATCTCTGCTGCTGCTTTGGGAATGTCTGAAAACCACCCTGTGAATATTTAAGGGAAAGGCATTCCAGGCAGAGGAAATTGCTAGTGAAAAGCCCTGGAGGTGAAAGTACGCCTGGATTACTTGATGACTTGCAAGAAGGCCAGTGTGGTTGAAGTAAAATAACTTGGGGATAAATAAAAAGAGATGAGAGGAATGGGGACAAGACAGATCCCTTAGGACCTTACTGAATTGTAAGGGCTTTGACTTTCTAATCTCGGTAAAACAGAAATCCACTGGAGTTATTTTGAGAAGAGGAATGGGAAAATCTGTCACACCATTACTAAGTTAACTTCTATGATGAGAACAAAGGCTAGCAGGGCAAGGGCAGAGACAAGGATACCAGTTAGGCAGTAATGACAATAATGATGGCAGCTTTGACCAGAATGATATCAGTGGTAACAAGTGGGCAGACCTGGCAGTGGTGTTTTCTACATGGAGTAAGTTGATTTGCTGATGGATTGGATATGGATTTTCTGTAAGGAAAAGATAAGAGGAAAAGATAATTTGGCCAAAACAGTTTAAATAATGAAGTATCTAGTCACTAAAATGGGATAACTATGAATGAAACATATTTGAGGAGGAGGGGTATTAGTAGTTCAATTTGAAAAGTTTAACTTTAAGGCATCAAGTAGATATCCACATGCAGATGTTGAATAAGTAGATGGGTCTGTGGCCCTTGAGTTCAAGCAACAGACTTGAGTTAGAAATTTGTGAGGAATCATCATAATGATATCCTATAGAGATAAGGTAATATCATTTTTATTAACATCTTTCTTGAGGCATTGTTAATACATTATAAGCCACACATATTTACATGGACAATGTAATAAATTTTGATATATGTATATCTTCACAAAACCATTATTGCAATCAATATAATGGACATATCCATCACCTCCAAAAGTCTCTTCATTCCCTTTTATATTTCTTTCACCCACCCCACTCCAATTCCCATGTAGCCACTGGTCTTCTTTGTTTCATTATAGACACATAAATGGAATTATGCAGTATGTTCTCTTTCTTGTTTGGCTTATTTCACTCAGTATGATTATTTCAGGATTCATCCTTGTCATCTCATGTATCAATAGTTTATTTCTCTTTATTCCTGAGTGATATTCCTTTGCATGGATATAATACAGCTTATCCATTCACCTCTTGATGGGTATCTGGAGTGTTTTAAGTTTGGGAGTATCACAAATAGAGCTGCTATGAAGATTTATATACAAGCCTTATGTCTAGTTTAGAATTGGATTGTCTTCTTTTTAATTGTATATCTAGATGTCAGACCTTTGTCAGATATTTAGTTTGTGACTTTATTCTCTAAATCTATAGCTTGCCTTTTCATCTTCTTAATAGTATTTTTCATGACATTAATAATTTTAATTTTGATAAAGTCCAATTTATTATTTTTTTTCTTTTATGGGTTATGCTTTTATTTTTTTATTTTTATTTTTATTTTTAAATTTTATTGTTGTTGTATTATATCCATCCCCTTTTTGCTCCCCTCTGTCCCCCCACCCACCCACCCATTCCCCCCAAAGTCAATCCCACCTGTTGTCCATGTCCATGGTTCCTTTATACTAGGTTCTTGTCTAAGCTGCTCCCCATCTTTGCCTCTACCTATCCCTCCCCCCTACCCCGTTCCCCTGACCACTGAAGGCCTATTCCTTGTATTCATATAC